>JBBMEG010028262.1:0-23327 GCA_037832605.1 Cyclanthera cordifolia
CTAGAAGCTTCTTGTTCTTGCTTCTTGTACTTGCTCCTTCATGAGAATATAATAAGTCGTTGTTGGATTCGTATCACCTCCCAAACCCTCGTTCGACAAACCTTTTTTTTTTATAGTGATACCCAATAGATTTATTCAAGTTGTTAGGTTTTTAGTATAAAAAGTATGTAAATCTGTAATTGGTCTAAAGTTCGTCAAAATTTGTCTACACACTCCTCCCAAATTGTCGTTCAAAGAAATTTTCTTTTTTATTCTCATACCCATAGATTCATGCGAATTTTTTGGTTTTTGGTTCAAAAACAGTGTAATTCATGCTTTGGTCTAAAGTTAGTCACAAGTTCATTCTACACACACCTTCCAAATCCTTGTTCGAAGAATTTTTCTTTTTCATTCTTTTACGCATAGATCTATGCAAGATTTTGTGTTTTTTGTACAAAAAGTATGCAATATAGTATTTGGTCTAAAGTTCTTCACAAGTTCGTCCTACACACTCCTCTCAAATCTTGTTCGACGATATTTTCTTCTTTATTCTCCTATCGATAGATTTATGAGAATTATCGGGTTTTTTGTTCCATAACTATGTAATTCATGATTTCCTCTAAACTTCGTCACAAGTGCGTCCTACACACTTCTCCCAAACCCTTGTTCGACGAACTTTTCTTTTTTATTCTCATAACCATAGATTTGTGATTTCACTTAACCTGGTGAGTAGGATCACGATCAATTCATGGAGAAAATCACGATCAATTCCCTAAACCTGTTGAGTAGGATGAAGATCAATCCTTGGACCTTCTTGATTAGTCTCCTTCAATCTTCCTGGTTATATCTTCTATGTTGCACTAAGTGCTTTGTGGAAAGCTTCTTAGAGAAGGGAGCTTGGAAGTATTTCTCTATGGAGAAAAAAAAGAACTCAATTACTGAGAGGTTTATCTATTTGAGAATTTTGTTACTCTCAATTGAGTGAGATTAGAATGAAGACTTCACATGCCTCTTATTTATAGTATAAAAGTGAATCGTTAAAGTAGGAAAAGATAATATTTTTTAATATTCAATAGTAAAAGATGTTAGAAAAATTCAAAGGTTTTCCATCCAAATTTAAAATTAGTTTTATTTATTTTTAATTTATATTTATCCAATAAATTTCAACTCCATAATATATCCAATATATTATAATAAATAAATCTCTATGACTAATATATCCAATATATTAATTTTTCTACAAATAATAATTTTCTAATAATTCAATTAATGTGTCCAACATATTTAATAATTATCCAATACTTATTAAACAAATATGTTTAACATATTTATTATAATTATGCTTTAATAATTATCCAATAATTTGTTAAATTTTAATATGTGCGACATATTATTAGCTAAGTTCTCTCAATAATTATTTATAAATAATTTATCTAATAAATTGAAATAATATATTCAATATATTAGTTAGTTAAGTTTAATGTTTAAACTTAACACTTCTATTAATAATGTCCAACATAATTAATTTGAGAATTTGAACTATTCAAATTCATTTTCTAATGAAACAGTGTACCATCAATTGAGCTAGCACGACGGACCTATAGATTGAAAGCTTCAACAACTAAGGCGTATTCCACTAAAGGCCTATATTGAACTCTCAAACTTTATGACAAGTTAACGTCCACGGATATAATTGGCCATCTATCATATGGTCCTTCAGGAGCTTGTTCTTAATTCACAGTTGGGACAAGAAATCTGTTCTAGCCCTGTGATTACATTTTTCTCTTTAAGCGTCATTGATTCCTCTAATGAACAAGCTTTTTATAGCCACACTATAAACCAATGTCCTCTCGGGCCAATAAGATGTGAGTACCCTTTGTTAAAGTCCTAGAATCAGTTCTTAAGAGAACAACTCTACATCTTCCAGAATATTAGGGAAGGCGTGAATTCTTTCTTTTGACATTGCACTTCTAGCTACTCACTACGAAAATTCCTAACGTGAAAGGTTTATTGACCCAGTGCTATTTGATTGGTCTCACCAATGCACATCAAATGACACTTTCATAAAGCAGGAGTTCGCAACCCATGCAGGATTAAGATCACATATCGACATACGATCATCCTTAACGAAGTAGTTGATATGAGTTTATAACGGAATTACTAGCTCGATCATAAAACTTATGGTCCAGTCATATACAAAAACTTCTTTTTGCATAGGCGCCTCCACTCACTTGTCTTCGCATGGCAACCAAGATCAGGTTGTTTGAAACTATTGCAAAGCGAGCTGCACTCACAATGTTACCAAGACTTAGGCACCCTAACCTTAGTCCATATACTATAGACAATTTAGGTTATAAACTTAGAACTAGATCCACTTCTATGCCCCACATACTTCTGGAAGTGTTCATATTAATAATCAAGGGTTTATCTACATTATTCAATTAATGTGATAAGGTTGAATGGCGTTTGAATATTAAATATGCAAATGTATGAAAAAATAATACATGATTTTGTCTACTTTTAATCAAAAGTTCATGCCAAACACTCGCACAAAACTCACACCTGAAGAACTTTCATTTTTTTTATTCTAAAGTTAATAGTTTTGTTGGAGTTTAATTGACATTCTGTCTTGAAACTTAGTAATGCCAAACACTCTCTTAAAACTCAAATAGGACAAACTTTCATTTTTAATTGTAAAGTTTATAACTTTATGGAAGTTTGTTTGAGGTTGTCTTGAAACATATAAATGCGATTTGGTCTACTTTTCATCATATGTTTATGCCAAAACTAGCACAAAACTTCTAATTTTTTATTCTAACGTTTAATACTTTATGGGAGTTTGTTTGACATTATGTCTTGAAACTTAGTAATGCTTGATCTGGTCAACTTTTCATCATAATTACATGTGATACAAATCCAACAACCTTCTTATTGTATTCTAATGAAGGAGCAATTATAAGAAGCAAGGAAAATCAACATGCGGAACTTTAAGCAAAAAAACAAAAAAATATCCATATTTATTATTTTAGAACTTTTTAAGTTCAAACCTTGTGAAACAAGCTCTAATTGTAAAGAACTTTTTAGAAGAGTTTGTTAGGTGTTTTAAAGCAAATATACCACTTTGTCTAGCATTTAAGCCTCTCAATTGTTGTACAATTGACTTTTGGCTTTCTAGGACTTATTTTCCATAAAGTGCATTTATGAGCTTTTTTTGACCTTTTGTTTTCCAAGTCATGCACGAAATTTTGTCTTTAAAAAAGGGCTAGTAATACGTCATTTTGGACAGAATATTAATATTAAAACTTGAGTTTTCTTGACCCCATTTGGAGTTGTATTTTTTTCAAATATTGTTTTAGGTTTGAATGTAAAATCAATTCATTGGATTAATCTTGATCAAACTAATTTTGGAGTGAGTTGTCTTAGGATCTAAGAGAGATCATCATAGGTTCTAAGTGAGATCTAAGAGTAAATTTACCATTCTAACTTAACTCTTGATTGGAATCAAGTGTTGAGTTTTTCCATATTTGGGAGTTTTTACAACAATCCTTAAAAGACCTCTAGATTTGTAAAACCAAGCAATGTTGGAGTTTATCAACATGCCAAACACACATACCATACTCAACGGGACGACCTTTTATTTTTTTATTCTAAAGTTTATATGATATGAATCCAACCAATGACTTATTATATTCTCATGAAGGAGCAGAGACAATAAGTAAGAAAAATAAGATTCTAGAGATTTTTAATTACAATGCAGAATTTTAAATAATATTTTTTCTAGATTTCTTATTTTGGTACTATTTAAATTTAAATTTTGTCGAACGTGCTCATAATTGCTAAAGACATTTTAGATGTGTTTGTTAGGTGTATTCAAAGCATATCTACCATTTTTTTTAGCATTTAATCCTATGATCAATTAATGTACAATACACTTTTGGCTTCCTATGTCTTATTTTCTTCAAAATGAATTTAATAGCTTTTGAGTCTTTTTGTTTTCCAAGCCATACACGAATTTGGCCTTGAAAAGTCTTGTAAAATCACATTTTGGATAGATTATTGATATCAAAACTTTGGTTTTCTTGACCACATTTGGTGCTGCATTTTTCAAATCTTATTTTAGGTTTGAAGGTAAAATAAATTCATTGAATTAGTCTTGATCAAACTAACTATGAAGTTAGTTGTCTTTGGATCTAAGAGTGACTATCATAAGTTCTAAGTGTGATATGGGAGTGTATTCACCTTTCTAATTGAATTCCTGGTTGGGATCAAGTGTTGAGTTTTCCATATTTCTGAGATTTGACAAGAATTCTAAAAGAACACCTAACTTTGTAAAACCAAGCAACAATGGAGCTTATCATTATAACTTTATGGAAGTTTTTTTTTGAAATTATGTCTTGAGACTTAGTACTGCTTAATTTGGTCTAGTTTTCATCATAACTTAATGCCAAACCCTTGGACAAAACTCAAATGGGACGAACTTTTATTTTTTATTCAAAAGTTTATAACTTTATGGGAGTTTGTTTGAGATTCTGTCTTTAAAATTAATAATGCTTTATATGGTCTACTTTTCATCAAAATCTCATGCCAAACGCTCGCACCAAACTTAAACGGGATGAACTTTCATTTTTTTTATTCTAAAGTTTATAATGTTATGGGGTTTGTTCTAGATTATATCTTGAAACTTAGTAATGCTTTATTTGGTCTTGTTTTCCTCATAAGTTCATGCCAAACACTCGAACCATACTCAAATAGGACGAACTTTCATTTTTTATTCTAAAGTCCATAACTTGATGGGGGTTTGTTTTAGATTATGTCTTGAAACTTCGTAGTGCTTGATTTGGTCTACTTTTCATCATATGTTCATGCCAAACACCGGCACAAAACTCAAACGAAACGAAGTTTCATTTTTTATTCTAAAGTTAATAACTTTCTAGGAGCTTGTTTGAGATTATGATTTGAAACTTAGGAATAATTAATTGAGTCTACATTTTATCATATGTTCATGGAAAATACTTGCACCAAACTCAAATGGGACGAACTTTCATTTGTTATTCTAAAGTTTATAATTTTATGGTGGTTTGTTTTAGATTATGTCTTGAAACTTAGTAATGCTTGATTTGGTCTACTTTTCACCATAAGTAGATGTCAAACACACACACACCACACTCAAACGGGATGACCTTTTATTTTTTATTCTAAAGTTAATATGATAGGAATCCTACCAATGACTTATTATATTATCATAAAGAAGCAAGTAGAAGAAGCAAAAAAAAAAAAAAAAAAAAAAATCTAAAGAATTTTAATTACAATCCAGAATTTTAAATAATACTTTTTCTAGATTTCTTATGTTGGTACTTTTAAATTCAAATTTTGTTGAACATGCTCATAATTGCTAAAGACCTTTTAGATGAGTTTTTTATGTGTATATAAAGCATATCACCATTTTGTCTAGCATTTAAGCCACTCAATTGATGTACAATTGACGTTTGACTTCCTATGTCTTATTTTCTTTAAAATGCATTTAATAGCATAAAGTATCATTTTGTATTCCAAGCCATGCACGATTTTCTTGCTATAAAAAGGGCTTGTAATACCTCATTTTGGACAGATGATTGATATCAAAACATGAGTTTTCTTAACCCAATTTGGTGTTGTCTTTCTTTTTTTTTCAAATCTTTCTTTAGGTTTGAATTTAAATCAATTCATTGGATTAGTCTTGATCAAACTAATTATTGTGTGAGTAGTCTTAAGATCTAAGAGTGAACATCATAGGTTCTAAATGTGATCTAAGAGTGTATTCACCATTCTAACTTAACTCTTGGTTAGGATCAAGTGTTATGTTTTCATATTTGTGAGATTTTACAAGGATCCTAGAAGGAACTCTACCTTTGTAAAACCAAGTAACGTTGGAGCTTATCATTATAACTTTATGGGAGTTTGTTTGAGATTATGTCTTGAAACTCAGTAATGCATGATTTGATCTATTCATCATCATAAGTTCATGTCAAACACTCGCATTAAACTCAAACGGGACGAACTTTCATTTTTATTCTAAAGGTTTATAACTTTATGAGAGTTTGTTTGAGATTATGTCTGTAATCTTATTAATGCTTGATTTGGTCTACTTTCTATCATAAGTTCATGCCAAAGGCTTCCACAAAATTAAAATGGCCCAAACATTCATTTTTTATTCTAAACATAATAACTTTCTGGGAGTTTGTTTTAGATTATGTCTTGAAACTTAGTAATGATTGATTTGGTTTACTTTTCATCATAACTTCGTGCCAAACACTTGCACAAAACTCAAACGTGGCGAACTTTCATTTTTATTTTAAAGTTTATAACTTTGAGTTTGTTCTAGATTTTGTCTTGAAACTTAGAAATACTTTATTTGGACAATGTTTCATATAACTTCATGTCAAATAATCGCACAAACTAAAACAGGACAAACTTTCAGTTTTTTATTCTAAAGTTAATAACTTCGGGGAGTGTGTTTGAGACTATGTCATGAAACTTAGTAATGTTTTATTTGGTCTACTTTTCATCATAAGTTCATGCCAACACTCCCACAAAACTAAAACGGGATGAACACTCATTTTTTATTCTAAAGTTTATAACATTATGGGAGTTTGTTTGAGATTATGTCTTGAAACTTATTAATGCTTTATTTGGTCTACTTTTGATAAATACTTCATGCCAAACACTCGCACAAAATTCAAATGGGACAAACTTTCATTTTTTTATTCTAAAGTTAATAACTTCATGGAAATTTGTTTGAGATTATGTCATGAAATATAGTAATGCTTCACTTGATCTACTTTTAATCATAAGTTCATGCCAAACACTCGTACCAAACTTGAACGGGATAAATAAGCTTTTATTTTTTTTTTCTAAAGTTTATGATTTAGTCTACTTTTCATCAGAAGTTTTTGCCAAACACCCCACACAAAACTAAAATTGGGACAAACTTTTATTTTTTATTCTAAAGTTTATAACATAAGTAGTTTGTTTGAGAATATGACTTGAAACTTAGTAATGCTTCATTTTCTCTACTCTACTTTATAACTTCATGCCAAACACTTACAAAACTCAAATGGGACGAACTTAATTTATTTTTTTCTAAAGTTTATAACTTTGTCGGAGTTTGTTTGAGATTATGTCTTGAACTTTATTAAATCTTGATTTTGTCTACTTTTCATCATAAATTCATCTCAAACACTTGTACAAAACTCAAATGGGACGAAGTTTGATTTTTTATTCTAAAGTTTATAACTTTATGCGAAATTGTTTGAGATTATCTCTTGGAACTTAGTAATGCTTCATTTGGTCTACATTTCATTAAAATTTCACGCCAAACACTAGAAGAAAAAAAATTCAAAGCCGACAAACTTTCTTTTTTTTATTCTAAAGTTTATAACTTTAGAGGAGATTGTTTCAAAATATGACTTGAAACTTATAATGCTTGATTTGGTCTACTTTTCATCATAACTTCATGCAAAAAACATTCACAAAACTCAAGCTAGACGAAGTTTAATTCTTTATTCTAAAGTTTATAATTTTAAGGAATTTTGTTTGTGTATATGACTTGAAACTTATTAATGCTTGATTTCGTCTACTTTTCATCACTAGTTCATGCCAAACACTCGCAAAAAACTCAAATTGGATGAACATTTATTTTTTATTCTAAATTTTATAACTTTAAGAAAGTTTCTTTGAGATTATGTTCTTGAAACTTAGTATTGCTTGATTTAGCCTAATTTTTATCATAAGTTCATGCCAAGAACTCGTAAAAATTGAAACTGGACGAACTTTCATTTTTTATTCCAAAGTTTATCACGCTATGGGAGTTTGTTTGATATTATGTATTGAAACTTAGTAATGCTTGATTTTGTCTACTTTTCTTCATAAGATCATGCCAAATACTCGTACCAAACTCAAACAGGATGAACTATCATTTTTATTGTAAAGTTTATAACTCAATTGGTTGATGGAGTTACTCGAACAACCCCATCCAACCCAAGCTACCATTACCGAGAACTAGCAAGCACCATAGGAGGTGGTAGCACTTCCACGTGTTAAGGAGCAAGCAACGGTGGAAAAATCTACACCCTTGGCGCGGGACCCTACGAAAGGGAAAGCCTCAGCCACCATGGCTCAAAGAGAGGTTCCTTTGCAACACCCAAGACCGATCGATCATTTTTGGCTGAAGGTAACGTTTCAAGAAAGGAGCACTTGGTGCACCAAGTAGGCTCTTGAAATAGAGGAAGTCGTTCCATATCACATTCAGTTAGGAGCAGCCAGCCGCAAACTAACCTACAAAGAACATGTACTCAACATTCGGAAGTCCTAAGTGCCCATGTAACAGGATCAAACTTAGGAGCGGTCAAAGAGCTGCGATCAACCAGCAATGGAAAGAAGGGGTGCCTAGTAGAGCTGAAGACCAACCTTGGTTAGCTCAATTATGCATTTTCCAAGATAAGTTGGGTGATATGAAGAAGCACAAGACCAAGAATGCTAGGACCTGGAAAATTTAGTTGATCAGGTTGATCCTCCTTTCACAGATGAGATAATGGAGGAACTAGTTCCAGCAAAGTTTAAGCTACCAACAATAAAGTCCTACTACAGGTCTAAGGATCCTGTAGAGCACTTAGACATGTTTCGGTCATGGATGGAACTCTATGGAGATCGAGACGCGATTAAGTGTAAAGCGTTCTCTTTTACTCTCACAAGATCGGCAAAGAGGTGGTTTAAGCAACTCAAAAGAAAGTCAATCTCGCCATAGCCTTCATCATTCAATTCTTGGGATACAAGATCAGAAGAAGTCGGTCACACATTTATTACATGTGAGACAAATGAGCCATGAGACCCTATGAGAGTACATGGCACGCTTCAAGAATGAAGCGTTGCAAGTCGAAGGGTATACCGATGATATAGCTCTAACAACAGTCAGGAAAGGACTTAAAGACGAAAAGTTCCAATGGTCCTTAGAAAAGAGAGCATCACTTACATATGTGGAGTTGCTCACTTGAGCAAAAATATACACGAGTGTAGGAGAGCTGGTGAGTTCCCAAAGGAACACTGAACGAAGGCACTCAATCCTAGGATGCGAAAAGTCGACTACCTAGCGAGAATCGAACTACAAGGAATCACGCAAGTAGAAGAAGGAGTACGACCAAAAAAGGGCGCCTACCAGCTGGTTCGAAAATTACACTCCAACTGTAGTACCAGTGAGCAGATCCTAATGATGATCCAGGACAAAGAGATGTCGATATTGCTTGGAAAGCTCAAAGATGGAGCTGACATGCGAAATAAGGGAAAATATTGCCTATTTCACAAAGATCACGGTCATAGAACCTCAGACTGTCACGACCTAAAGGGGTCAATAGAGTCACTTATCCGAAGAAGATACCTAAAAAAGTCTCCTAATAAAAAGAGGAGAGGCTAAGGTTCACTACCATCTCAAAAGACTTGAACTTTCAAATGAGAACTTGTAGAAGGCAGGTTCAAACAAAAGCTATGGACGGGAAATTGAGCCTAAGAAAAGCTATGCGAAAGATAGCGCCTCAGGAAAAATTAATCCTTGGAAATGGACTTGAAGACTCATTCTAGAGGAGCTAAACGAGATAGGGAAGAAGCTGTAGAGAGATTAAAGGCTATATCCTTGTTGAGCGAAGCCCAAGTGGTTAGCATCGATACAGGCGTAGACCTAGAGCAAAGAGAGAGTCTTACAATGTTCTTGAGAGAGAATGCAGACATCTTTGCCTGGAGAGCTTACGACATGCATGGGGTAGGCCCGAAAGTTATAGCCCATCGACTCAATGTCAACCGAAACTACAAACCAAATTGGGGGTAAAAGTTATAGAAGAGAAATTGGTCCCAGGTGAGGCTGTCACAAAGATAGTACATGGGGAAAGTCAATCCTCAAGAATAGATTTGACACCTCTCCTAGAGAAAATAATGAAGACAAAATCATTTGGTAAGTACTTTACCCCGAATGACACTCCAACATTGTCTTACTATAGAAGAACCTCAAGACCAAGCTCGAAAGCTTGGAAGGGCCATGGTCGGAAGAGCCCCCACAAGCATTGTGGGCGCACCGGGCCGCACCTAGAACATGAAGACCCCTTACCTATTAGCATTTGGAGTGGAAGCAGCAACCCTAGTCGAGATAAACCTCTCATCCCCATGTGTTTAGTCTTTTGATACATAAAACAATGACTAACAACTGTGGATGAGTTTGGATCTCTTGGAATAGAGAAAAGGTGCAACCAAAGAGTTTGACAATGGAGTTTCTGGGCCGCATTGGAAAGGACCTTACGAGGTCACCAAATCCACCTGCTCAGGCACCCACTATCTTGTAGATATGAATTGGAATAAGATCCTTCATCCTTAGAACATGACACACTTGAAAAAGTACTTTCAGAATGTAATTGAAGTTTCTAATAAACGTCAGTAATAAATGTAGTTTTTTCATTATATCAGAGGTTATCTTAATTTAAGCTAAAGTACATTGATTTGATCATAATTCAATAAGCTTAAATTGGGGGAAAGCAAGAGGAGAAATGAGCAACAGTAAAAAGCTAGCATTCAAAAATTCCAAGTTACAACCTGAAGGAAAAGTGAGCACTCAACAAAAAGTAAGGTAAAGTACTTAGACAAAAGTTCTACTTCAAAAAATAAAAAGAGTGCACAAAAAAACAACAAATTCATCAAGTGTCGCGCCTGTGGGAACTTGGCATATAGAGTCTGGCTTGGAGAAAATCAATCATAGCTGGAGGAGCCCAATTGATAGCAGCCACGCAGAGTTGATCTCCAATGTTACAATGATAGAAGAGTCTTTCACCAAATGAACGAAGTATGAGGCCTTCAACAGCTTCACTTTAGCAGAAGTCAAACTCCTGACGAAGCAAAGCGTATGCTAGATAAGTCTTCCTTGTAAGTACGAGCAACAAGACATAGGGCCGCCTTAGCAAAAGTCCGAAAGTCAGCCTAGACGACCTCAGCAACATGCTGAGCCTCACAAGCTTGGGCCAAGTCGCACTTGTGTTGATCAATGCTGAAAGACCAAGAGGAGCGCGTATGGCGCAAGTTCTCTAAAAGGTGGCGAGAAATCGAAGCAAAGTGCATAAAGGCCTGACATCCAAAAATTACAAGGAAGTGGGTAGTTCTCCAAAGTAAGGTCCACCATACCATTGGTGGAAGTCCTAAAAACAAGGAAAAGAGATCCCGACCTTTAAAGAATCATTTAAAGCTAATGAACCCTTCATGATGTGGACTCTAAAAAACATAGTCCAAGTGTTGGGAGCCATCTTCGTCGGAGCCGACCAGGTTATATACAAGAATTCATAAAGAGAAGAATTCAAAAGCAACCGAACCTCTTTCTCAAACATGGTGACATAAAGTGCCATGGCAACCGGAGGAAGCTGACGATACACTTTTTTACCGAGAGGAAGTCTGAGGGTCACATTTGACGAAACAAGGTACTCCGCCCTAAGCCTATCTAAGTCATGACGGGTAATAAACTATAGGGAGTTGGCCAAGGAAGGTCTTAACCCCTCGGAGGTTCGTAAAACTAACCCGAACCCTTTCGGGGGTCGGCCAAGAAAGACCTAGACCCCCTAAGGTCGGCTATTGCAGCCTTGACCCCTCGGGGTTCCCTCAAACTACCCCGACCCCTCCTAGATGTTGGCCAAGGAAGGCTTTGACCCCTAGGGAGTCAGCCAAACTACCCCGACTCCTCCCAAAGGTCGGTCAAAGAAGGCCTTGACCCCATGAAGGTCGGCCTAACTACCCCGACACCTCATAGGGGTCGGACAAAATAGGCCAGAACCCCTAGGGGTCGCCCAAAGAAAGCCTCGACCCCCTAGGGGGTCAGTCCTTACAGCCTCGACCCTCTCGGAGTCGGTGAAAGAAGGCGAGCGCCCCTAGGGGGAAGTCATAGAGATTTTGACTCCCTAGGAGTTCATCCTACTCCAAGTGATGACTGGATCCACCGATAACAACCAAGAGTTATGCTGAAGGTGAACACCGTTCATAACCCATGAAGGTCATTTGTGATCGAGTCCAAAACTGATCCCTCAAGTGACGACCGAAGACGAACACCTCCTAAGGGAGGAAAGCCACATGGGGTTAGGGCTCGCCTACATGCCGGCCGAGTCCAAGTGACGACTAGATTCAATGATAACGGCTAAGAGTTACACCGAAGGTGAACACACCCTAAAAGGGGCAAGCCATAGAGGTTATGATTGACCAAGTCCAAAGCCGCTCCCTAAGGAGACGATCGAAAGCGAACACCCCCTTAAAGGGGGGACAGCTGAGGAGATTAGGGCTTTTTTAAGAGCTAACCGAGTCCAGGTAACATTCTAAGTCGTTGCACCCCTAAAGAGTAACATCTTAGAGTTACACCGAGAAGGCCCACACTTTTAAGGGG
Organism: Cyclanthera cordifolia; assembly: GCA_037832605.1. Lineage (NCBI taxonomy): Eukaryota > Viridiplantae > Streptophyta > Magnoliopsida > Cucurbitales > Cucurbitaceae > Cyclanthera > Cyclanthera cordifolia. Next base: position 12,410 of record JBBMEG010028262.1, read on the forward strand.
TTTGCTGGGGAGGAGAGAACCTGCAAATTATGCTGAGTCCAAGTAACCTTGAGACAAAACCGTTACACATCTCAGGTCAAACTGCTATGGGTTATGCCAATATCCATTCTGAGCTTAATGGGTGACGTTACAAAGGCTGACCATTGAGCCGCTATTAAGTGAGCTTTAGCGGTTACAAGTCCAACTGCTATAAAATGTCAAATCATCCTCCATTTGAAGGCAAGCTAATCTAAGCTAAAATACGCTACTAAGCTCTATAAGCCATTGCTAAGCTCTTATGCTCTCACTAAAATACTCTTAAAATACCCTACTGACTTAAGCATGTGAGGCCTTGTGGCCAACACCACACCGATGTGCCTAATTTATGTTGTTTTGTAGGAAAATTTGTCCTCGTTAAATAAATTGTACCATTGATCCCAGTTGACCATTTTTTGGCATCAATAATTTGTAATCTTGATTTGGTCTAGTTTTCATTATAAGTTCATACCAAACACTCACACAAAACTCAAACAAGATGAACTTTCATTTTTTATTCTAAAGTTTCTAACTTTAAAGGAGTTTGTTTGATAATACTACTTAGAACTTATAATGCTTCATTTGGTCTACTTTTTATCATAAGTTCATGCCAAAAACTCGCACAAAATTCAAACTTAACGAACTTTGGTTTTTGATTCTAAAGTATATACCTTTACGGGGGTTTGTTTAGGATTATGTCTTGAAACTTGGTACTTCTTGATTTGATCTATTTTCATCGTAAGTTCATATAAAACTGATTCGAATCAAACCAACGACTTATTGTATTCTCATGAAGGTGTAAGTACAAGAAGCAAGAACAAGAAGATTCTAGAGATTTCTAATTACATTCTAACATTGTTTTCTTTAAAATAAGTAAGAATTTACATACTCATCATACACACTCGGCAATCTCCATCATGCATGGATACATCATCACATAAAACACCATCAACATACTTTCTATTGATAAAAGAAATAAAAGCATGCTTACTCACCCTTACATCCTAACAATCTTTCAACCATTGAAGCTTATATGGTCTAGAAGGGATTTTGTCTCTAAATTAAGCCTCTTGACTAGAATGGAACTCAAGACATTGGTGCAACGACCACTATCAATGACCACACTATAAGGTACACATTGTACAAGGCACCTAGTTTGAAATAAGGTCTTCCTTTTGTCATGACACTTCCTGATTTGAGTGTTTAAGGCTAGTCTATTAACTAAAGACATAAGTGCAGGATCCTCTTTACTAAATTCATCATTTTCTTCTTTCACATCATCATTGTTTTCTTCGTCATTTGTCACGATTTCTCCCGGACTAATGGACATAAATCTCTTATTAGGACCTTTTGTACTATAGTGACCTACCCCTTAACATTTCCAACATTTTAAGTCTCTATTTCGACTTCTAGAATCCTTCTTCTCTTTCCCGCAATCATTACGACTTGGTCATCTTCTAGATGATCAGAATTGTTTCCCTCATAATCATCTTCACGATCATCCTCTAGCGGTGGTGAACTTCTCTCCCGAGCGCGGTGTTGAACCTCAAATCTTCCTATACGTTCTGTTAACTCTTGTATTCCTCGAATCATTCTCTCTCTTTGGTTCCTTGTTGTGCTTCTCTCATTCAAGCATAAGTAATGTTAGGATGATCTTCATGATTTTCCATACTGTGAAATAGATTAAAATAACAAAAAAAGGGCCTGAAAAGAGCTTATTTAAGCCAAATAACAGAAATCCTTAGGAATTTGAAGTAATGACCTTGTTTAAGAACACGACCTTTAGACCTCAAACCCAACCCCCCCCCCAAATCGTGTTGAAAATCAAAGATACAATAAGCTCTAATACCAAATGATAAGGCACTAATTCTCAGCCCAATGATCCAAGCTTATAATAAAGCACGAACCTTGAATCTATGAGATTACACCTCCTTATGGATTTGGAACAACCAATATGAAAAAGGGCAAGAAGTTTTATTACCTCTTTGATCAAATATTTAGAAGCAAGATATGGAAGATCTTGTTCTAGATTGAGTCATCACACAATCAAACTAGTTTAAGGCTAGATTGAATGACTAACATCCATTTTATCACAAGAATTGCAAAGGAACGTAAAAAATGGCAAAGAACTTGCAATAAATCTCCAATAAATGATCTTTTGTGGTAAACTATTTTTCATTCCTCTAAATCTAAGTTTTATAACTAAATTTATGGCTTTTTATAGCATAAGCAAATTAAATCCAAAATGTAACATATGGACATTTGAATAGTCATAACTTCTCTATCAATCAACGTCATATTTATTAGTTAACAAATTGTAACTAAAACATTAAAAAACAAGTTTAAAATTAAAAAATTGCATAAAATATTCTAAAATCTAAAATTAATGATTTTGCAAACTCCAAAAGTTCTAACTCTTCTTGAATAATTGAAGACCTTGGATACAATTAAGACGCTTGAATCCATATCAAACTTAGTAATGCTTGATTTAGTCTACTTTACATTATAAGTTCATGGCCAACACTCGCACAAAACTCAAAAGGGACAAAATTTCATTTTTTATTCAAAAGCTAATAACTTTCTGGTAGTTTGTTTGAGATTTTGTCTTGAAACTTAGTAATTCTTGATTTGGTTTACTTTTTATCATAAGTTCATGCCAAACACTCGCACAAAACTCAAACGGGACAAACTTTCATTTTTTATTCTAAAGTTTATTACTTTATGGAAGTTTGTTTGAGATTATGACTTGAAACTTAGTAATGCTTGATTTAGTCTACTTTTTATCATATCATGCCAAACACTGATACAAAACTCAAACGGGACAAACTATCATTTTTAATTCTTAAGTTTATAACTTAATGGGAGTTTTCTTGAGATTATTCAAGTTTGTCTCAAATGATAGTTTGAACTATTTGAGTTTAGTGCTACTTTTTGGCACTAATTTATGATGAAAAGTAGACCAAATCAAGCATTATTAAGTTTCGAGACAAAAAAACTAAAAAAACTCACACAAATTATGTGTTTTAGCATCTCAAATAAAAGTTCATCACTTAGAGATTTTGTGCAAATGTTTGGCAAGTTTTTCTGATAAAAAGTAAACCTAACCATTCATCATTAACTTTTAGGACAAAAAAACTAAAAACAAACTCGCATAATCTATGTGTTTTAACATCACAAATGAATGTTTGTCACTTGGCAATTTTGTGCGAGTGTTTGGCACGAACTTATGATGAAAAGTAGACCCAATCATACATTATTATATTTCGGGACAAAAAAAAAACTTAAAAAATCCAGCATAAATTCTGTGTTTTAGCATCACAAATGAAGTTTGTCACTTACAATTTTGTGAGAGTGCTTGGTGTCACGATCTTTGTCTTTATAAAGTGATATGAGGCGCTTGCTCGAACACAGCGAGTAAGTCAGCCAAATGAAAACACGAAGAGGGTGGCACACCTGGTGCAACCTCTATTAGAGTCCTCATGAAATGTTTTTCGAAAAATAGAGAAAGAAGGTTTAAAAATACATTTTGAAAGACTATATGAAAATACAACAAGGACCACTTCAAACTATATTACATTCAACTTATAACTTGGTAGGAATGAAGTTTAAAGAAGTCACACCTCCATATAGTACATTTTAGGTCATATTTGATGTGGAAGGCTTGCATGTCAACATGAAGAGAAGTCATACGGCTCCAAAACACAAAGGAAATAACAACACAAGAAAAGTAAATCCTATACTTGGAAAGCATGATAAAAAGGGGTCTAAGGGTGCATACGTCCACGTGTAACACACACTAGACAAGTATGACCATGACATTCTTCTTCACTTAAACAGTTGACGATCCTGTCAACCAACTCTACTTCAACTTAGTGATCGTTCAAGGGACTTACTGTCTTGTCCTTGTAGTCTCAACCGACTTTCGTGTTTATAACTCTACGATAATCTTCAAGAAACTTCTGCAGGCTTGAACTCTTACTGTCTGCTTGGTTTATCGACTTCAAAGGCATTATACAAAACAATCGGCGGACCTGTGTCTTTAGAAGGGCGCCACTTCAGCCTCACCCTATTACTTAGGTACATGGGCGCACCATCGAGGTACTCTGCCCCATCACAAATTTTTGTCTCATCTTCTTTGTTGGAGACTTTTCGACTCGAGACCAGTTGTCTCCTCAATCACTTGGGCCCTTTCTCAACTCAAGGGCTGGTAATAAGCGCAAGCCACTTAGGTGCTTCATTTTTTTCTTCATGGTGGTAGGGTTGGATTAGGTGATTACTAAGCATTTGGGGAGTAGGATGGGAATGACTTTGTGTTTAAGGAGAAACTTCATCCCCAATATGACATCAAAGTCATCCATCCTGACTATCATGAAATCGACTTTGCTAGGACAATCTTTTAGCTTCATACTCGTGCTCTTTGCGAGTCCTAACACTAGTACGGTTGTAAAATTGATTGCTTTCATTCGTCCTTCATCTCTATGCCAACTCAAGTTCATACGTTTTACTTATGCTTCGGATTTGAAGATGTTGAAGAGGCTGATACCCTTGTAGATTCCTAACAAAAAAATAGTTTAATTAATTGAATGAATCATAGTCATATTTTGTAAGCTTAAACACACACTTGAATTGCCGAAATCCTTAGAGTCATATTAGTCTTTGCTTCTTCATAAGAAAATAATTCCTATGAAAACATTAATTTAGTTTATAAAAAAACATTGGAATAAAAAATAATTTATCAATAAAGAACATGAATAAAAGATAAAAACAAAAGGTGTAGAAGAACAACAATGAAATAACAACATTCCATCCAACAAAAATAATATTCACAAGCTTACCATGTGGAAAAAAAAACCCCAAAAGTGAAAAGATACATAGATGGAAAAATCCACAAAAGGGGAACGATAAGCTCTGAAAAAAAAATTCATGGTTGTAAAGAAATTAGATTGCAGAAAAAAGAAAAATGATGGGCAACGAGAAAGAAGCGGCAAAAAAAACCCCCCAAGAATGATGGTCTTGAAAAAAAAAAAGTAAGAAAAAATGAACACAAACCTCTAACAAGATTGCAGAAGATTAGATGGTAAATAAACAAAATGATTGATCTTCACTTCACTCTTCACACAACAACTAAGAAGTCTTCCCGTTGATGGGTAAGAAGCCGAGAAAATGAAGAGAAGTTTTTTAGAAGATGATCGGCAAGGAGAAAGAAGCGGCAAAAAATAAAATAGAGTGTTGAAGAAGTTTTCTTATTTTATATTATTTTAGGTTAATCTTTTCACTTTTATTACGTAAACATAAAAGAAACGTGTGGTTTAAGGGTGGGCTTAATAAATTAAGGGAAATGGCCTTTGATTAATCAAATATTTGTTTAAAACAATGGTCAACGTGTCCTTCGTCGTGTCTATTTCGTGTCTACCCCGTGTCCGAATTTTTAAAAAAAATGGGACACTTTAATTTGCGCGTCTGACACGTGTCCGGATTGTGTCGGTGTCTGACAGTGTCTGACACCAACACTCGGTCCAAAATGAAGTGTATGTGCTTCTTAGACTTCCACCGCCTTTCAACATTTTATTGCCAGCGCCTCTATCACTAAGTCACCCTTTATTGCTAATGTTGCGTCCACTACTCCGCCTCTTTTGTCAAGACTGCCGCCACTCCTTTACCCTTCATTGTTATACCACTATGTCGGCCACAATGAGGTACACAACCTCTCAAGCGTTACACTAACAGAGAAAATGTCCACATCTTTGGAGGTATCAGCACCATCCACACTCGCACACTAGGGAAAGGGTGAACCATCGACCCTCACCAATATATAAACATCAAATTAATAGAGAATAGGAAGATAACTCAAGCATTTATAATTGTTGACGAAACTTGGTTGTACATCCAATTAAAGAGGTAATGTATTCATTCTCTTTCTCTTTTGAATTTTTGTTTCTTAAAAGCTATAAACTTCTTTTTCTTTTGAATACTACTTTTTAATTCTTTAATTATTTTCTCTATCTTTTGTATATGATTTCATCCAATTGAACAAAAAGGTTATAGGAAAGAAAATACAAGAAGTTAACAAATAATATGGAGATTACTCAAAGATGTATAGTGGTGGACTAAACTTGTGTGTACATCCCAAATAAAAAGATATGAACGTACTTTTCTCTTTTGAATTTTAGGTGCTAATTGTTTAATTACTAGCATCCATTTCCTTATGTCTTGTTTATGAACTAATCAAAGCAAACCAACAAGACACGTGAAAGAAACAACAACAAGTTAAGAGACTAGGTAGATCACTCAATCATGTCTAGAAGTTGACCAAACTTGGTACTACATCTAATTCAAGAGATAAATGAATTCATTCTCTTTCTCTTTCGAGTTTTAGTTTCTCGAAAGCTATAAACTTACTTTTCTCTTTTGAATTTTAGTTTCTAATTGTTTACTTATAGTTTTCTTTTTCTTTATGTTTTGTGTATGAACTAGTCTAAGCAAACAAACAAGTCTTGTGAAAGAAACAACGTCAAGTTGAAGAGAGAATGGGGAGATGACACAAGCATGTATAGTGGATGGCAAAATTTTGATGTTTATCCAACCGAAGAGGTAAATGCATTCGCTCTCTTTTTGTTTTGAATTTTAGCTTCTCAATAGCTATAAACTTATAAGAACGTCGCAAGTTCACTAAATAATCTTTCTAAAACATTTACCATCGTTTATCAGAATCCAAACTTAGCCATGACCTTACAATGCACCCCCTTTAACATTCTCACGTAACAACCTATTGGCGTTTACAGGCTTCCAACAACGGTCCTTTCAGAATGCTATTTTCTCTCTCATATGCTTAATAGTAAAGTTTTTATGAGGTCAACCAAACTTAGAATTGTTTGAAGTTAGGATTAACTCTAGAGTTCGTATGATTGAACCATTGAAAGAAAGGTGCACCTTCCTCTTTGATGTATCAACGTAGGAACTTCATAGTTAAGCATCTTTAATTTTAGAGTTCTTCGATTAAACCATTGAAAAATAAGGTGTACCTTGCTTTTTAGTGGAAAATTATAGAAACTAAAAAATTAAGCGTTTACCTCTTGATTTGGGATGCACACACAAGTTTAGTAAACAACTATACATCATAGAGTAATCTTCATATTCTTTGTTAACTTCTTATTTTCTTTCACATAACTTTTTTGTTCGATTGGATGTTATCCTACACAAAACATAGACAAAAAATAATTAAAGAATTAGAAACTAATATTCAAAAGAAAAAAAAGAAGTAAGTTTATGACTTTTAAGAAACAAAAATTCAAAAGAGAAAGAGAATGAATACATTTACCTACTTGATTGTATGTATAACCAAGTTTCGTCAACATTTATACATGCTCATGTCATCTCCCTATTTGTTATTAACTTGATGTTGTTTCTTTCCCATGTCTTGTTTGTTTGTTTTGATTAGTCATATACGAAAAATAAATAGAAGTCTATAAGAAAGCAATTAGAAACTAAAATTCAAAAGAGAAAAAATACGTTTTTGGCTTTTGAAAAACTAATTTTCAAAAGAGAGAGATGGAATGCATTTATCTATTGAATTAGCTGTCGACCCAAGTTTAGTCAAGAATAACATGCTTAAATCATCTCCTAATTCTCTCTAACTCTCATAGTTTCTTTCACATGACTCTTTTGTTTGCTTAGATCAGTTCATAAACAAAACATATAGAAAATGAAATCAATAAGTATACAGTTAGAAACAATATTCAAAAAATAAAATGACGTCTAAGACTTCTGATAGCTTACATTACTTTGTTAGTATCATTCAATCTAGTATCTCTATTCTTGTCTAATTTATTTTCTACTAACAAAAGAAAATTTATGTTGTCTTTCATGAACTCAACAAAACAAATCATATGTAAGTAAAAGTATCGAATCAAAATAATGAAGAAAGAAAGAGAATTTATAAATGAAAACTCAGTCATTTTTTATTTTTTTTTAAGTAACAAATTCAATTCATGACAAAAGGAAGGACAACATAGTTCATGATACCAGCACAAATAAACCAAACAAAACAGTTCAAATATAAAAAAACTATAAGATAGGTGCACCTTTCTTTTTGGTGGATCAATTGTAGGAACTTCATAGTTAAGCATCTTTAAGGTTTGAGTTCTTCGATTGAACCACTAAAAAATAAGGTGCACCTTCCTTTTTAGTGAAAAATCGTAGGAACTCGAAAATTAAGCGTTCTTAGCTTGAAAAAATTCTTGGTTCCTGAGAAATTTCCTAAGAATCATGTGAGTGCAAAAAGCATTTACTGACACGAAAAGTTCTCATACGTGATTACTTGTTTTTTATGTTTTGTCTTGATCATGTCCTATAGTTTTTGAATATTGTTACTTTTTTGTTTGGTTTATTTGTGCTTGAATCATGAACTATGTTGTACTTCTTCCTTTTGTCATTAATTGAATTTGTTACTTCAAAAAAAGAAAAATTAGTGAGTTTTCATTTCTGAATTCTCTTTCTTTCTTCGATTCGATACTTTTACTAACTTACATATGATTTGTTTTGTTCAGTTCACGAAAGACAACACATATTTTCTTTTGTTAGTAGAAAATAAATTTTAAACAAGAATGGAGATACTAGATTGAATGATACTAACAAAGTAATGTAAGCTCTCAGAAGCTTTAAATGTTGTTTTATTTTATGAATACAGTTTCTAATTGTATACTAATTGATTTCATTTACTACATGTTTTGTTTATAAACTGATCCAAGCAAACAAAAGAGTCATGTGAAAGAAACAATGAAGAGTTAGAGAGATTAGGTAGATGATTCAAGCATGTTTAGTTCTTGACAAAACTTGGGTCGACATCCAATTCAAGAGATAAATACATTCAATCTCCTTCACTTTTTTATTTTAGTTTTTCAAAAGCCATAAACTTATATTTTCTCTTTTGAATTTTAGTTTCTAATTGCTTACTTATAGACTTCTATTTTCATTATTGTTTTGTGTATGAACTAATCCAAACAAACAAACAAGGCATCAGAAAGAAACACTACCAAGTTAATAGAGAATAGGGAGATGACTCGAGCATGTATAATCGTTGACAAAACTTGGTTGTACATTCAATCAAAGAGGTAAATGTATTTATTCTCTTTATCTTTTGAATTTTTGTTTTTTAAAAGCCATAAACTTTTTTTTTTTTGAATATTAGTTTCTAATTCTTTAAGTAAAATCTATGTTTTATGTAGGATTTCATCCAATCTTACCTAAGGATGTATATATAGATGGACGAAAATGCACAACTAGGACATAGCTCGGTCAACAGTTCTTTCAGGCAGCTGAGACGGTAATACTTAATGCAGCAATGTGACGACAACGGGCAGGGCAAAGGCGCCACAATGTCGTATGTTGAAGAAATACACCGATAAATGCGATTGCTCGAGACTAGTATCTAGACAAGTGAGTGGTAGCGAGAGTCGCGAGGGTTGAGATTATTAAGCAGAAGATTGGCGAACGTATGGTGATCGAGAACAAGGAGAAATGTCGGTCATGTGAGGAGATGACACACGACTGACGACACACGAATTTGAAGACAACGATGAATCCAGAATCATAAGATGGTGTGGAAAATGAAGAGCTTCTCATTTCTTTTATGGCCAACGGAAAAAATGTATTTTCTTTAATATAAAAATAGTTTTTGCTTTTATTTTTCTCCTTTTCAAACAATACCTAACAACCATTTTACATATGTGACTTTTCCAACCTAACCTTCACACTATCAAGGTTTACAAGAGTGTAAAATGACCAAACTAAATATACCTTAAGGGCATTTTTGTGTTCTCACCATGTTCATCTTCATTTTTGTAATGATCATATGTTGACTTGACCTAAATCTTGAGTATGCTATAGACTACTTGTTTGTGAAAGCACCCTTTGATGAATATGAGAGTGTAACAACCTATATTTTTCCTATTTCATTTTGTAGAAAATTTTACGAACAAATTTGCATTTAATTAAAAGAGGTTTCTTAATTATATAACTTAAAAGAATTTTCTTAATTACAAGAAAATCAAGTGAAAGAATTAAGGTGCGGGTGTTTTGTTACTTTAAAGGCATTCATGGAAACTATTTATCCATGTGGCAACCTTATAATTAAGTTCAACTTCTTGCCATTTAAAATTAACCTATATCAAATAATCCAACTGAAGAAAATCTTTTGAGTGAGAGAGATAAAAAACCTCAGTAAATGTTCTTAGCTACACATTAATCTCTCGAAGTGAACTTGTACCATATAGCGAAAAATTGGATTAAAAAATTATGAATGCGTTGAGTCATTGATTGTAGTTAATCAGTTGAAATGATTTAATTTTAATCAATCTCATATAAATTTGAACATTGTTAATATTTATAAGATTCGAATAAATTAAATATAATATTTAAGGGAAATTACTACATGTATAAACATTTCATTAACCTAAATAATATTTAAGGGAAATTACTATACATATCAAATTTCATTACATATTTTAATTATAGTTTACAATAAAAAAAATATAAAAATCCCGCATAGCAAATTTTCTTTTGTTTTTAAAAAATTTTAATTTTACTTATTTTCAATAAACTAAATGAGTCTATCAATTGAACTTCTAATTAAAAACTATTAGCTGAAACTTGAAATCTATAACTTTATTAATTAAAGCGAAAAGTTTTAGTCATTTTCCACAGACCATCCATTTTTTGGTATTTGCTTTACATAAAAAATTCCCCAATATTTAATGGATAGGATGAGAATACTTGTTGTAAATTGTTATATTTAATTTAATTTAAAAAAAATAAATCTTTCACATAAATTAATACGGTAAAAAATTGGGCATTGTTTGGCTGCACCCAAAGAATGTTGTCCAACCTTAGGTACTATATATATATA
>JBBMEG010028272.1:0-23320 GCA_037832605.1 Cyclanthera cordifolia
AACATTGCCTTTGTATCTCAAATTGAACCTAAATCTTTCAAAGATGCTGAGTCTGATGAGTTCTGGTTAGTCGCCATACATAAAATCAAGTCCATAACAACTCATACTTGTAACGCCTGAGATTAGGAGAGGTACATGAATGAACCGAGTAGAAAAGTTTAAGAGAATTGATTTGTACTACCTATACCATGCACCTTCTTTTTCGATATTTTTTTTTGTAAAGTTGCAAGCCAGATTCAAATAATGAATTGATCTCATCAACTTGATGATAATTAAAATTACAAATAAAGATCTCGTGAAAAACATTGCTACAAAAAAAAAATACAATAAAAAGATAAAGAGTAGAAAAATAACTATTATTTTGTTCAAAGTTCAGCATACAACTCAACTTCTCAATAAATATTTCATCATTCAAGAGATCTCATTACCATTTGAAACAAAGACTCATATGTGTAAGTCTAATTTAGAGTTTTAGAAATTGATATCAACTGCTTAAAAAAAAAAAAAAAAGAAAGTCAAACTCAAATAACAGAAGACCTATATTTGTGGCTAGAACAAAAGTCTTGACTTGAAAAGAAATAAAAAATAAAAAATATACACATATATATAACTTTGACAAATCCAAACATGCACAGAGGATAATACCTACCAAAAAAAAAAGTGTAATTTGTTAATATACATAATAACTATCCATTTCTATATCTATATATCTATATATCTATATATATATAGTATGTGTATATATGTATGTAGTATGTGTATATATGTATGTAGTATGTGTATATATATATATGTATGTATGTATATATATATATATATATATATATATATATGTATATATATGTGTGTGTATATATATGTATGTATGTGTGTGTATATATATGTATGTATGTGTGTTTAAACATATTTACATATATCCTCAAGTTCTCTCAATTGAATATGTAGTATATATTATTTTTTATTATTTTTGAAAGAGTTAGTATAGATATTTATTTGATATAACGTTTTGTTTGGAATTCCTTTGAATTATCTTTTAACGACCTTCTCTAAGCATATACTATTTTTTGTGTTTTTGTTTATGTTTTAAAAATAATCAAATACACCTACACACTATTTTTAATCTTTATGTCAGATTTTTCCAGCAAGCATATAAGATGTATAATTGGCTAAAAATTGAGGGAAAAATAATCGAGAGTATACGTGGTTCGGAACTAGGGTCCTACGTCCACGAGCACCTTTGGCGTAGCCAAAGGTGAGGCAATTTTATTAGAGTTCTATGAGGAAATTTGTCCAACATACAAGTTACAAAACAAGTCAATTACAAGAAATACCTAAACTAACAAAATTGCCTTTAAGAATTACTTCTTAAACAAAGTGAGAAATAACTACAAAAGGAAAAAGGAAATTGAATACACCTTTGATGGAGATCAAGATTGAATCACCAAGAAACCACTCAATCTTCAAAGAAAAGCTTCAAGACTGTCTTCTTTCCTCTTCTTTGTCAAGATCTTCAAGAACGATGGAAGAACGAACAGTACCTCGGGGTAATCGATCAGTTCCGGCCGTGTACGAAAGCCGGAACTCGCAGCAACGAAGGCCGACGAGGAGCGCTTGCAGCAACGCTCCTTGCTTGCTGGCAGTCTGCAGAAACCGAGAGCCCCTTGTGAGCTCTCTCTCCTTCTTCTCAGCTTGGCAGCAGCTCACTTGGGAGGGGAATATAATTTTCCCTCCCTTCAAACTCTTACACAAAGAGTTTTGCCAACACCCCACAAATTTCCTTTATTTTTCTCAACCAACCTTTTGTATAAAACTCTCCCAACTTTCACTAAACACAAAGCTAATGGCAATTTGGAATTCTTGCAATGCTTCTCTCAAAATTGCTTGATTAATAAGCTTGATGGACCACTCTATTTATAACCAAAAGAATGAGTACATATGCACAATGTAGACTTGGCAACATAGGATTAGAACTAATTAGTTAAAACAAATTTAACTACTTAGTTGTTTAAACTTCCACAACTAATAATTAGTTGTTTAAACTTCCTAAACTAATTATTAGTTGGTTAAACTTACACAACTAATAATTAGTTGTTTAAACTTCCTAAACTAATTATTAGTTGTTTAAACTTCCTAAACTAATTTCCATTATCTATGTATTATTATATTGATGTAGATAATACTTTAAAATTAAAGTGTAGGCCATTCTAACAAATATAACAAATCAGTATAATAATTGAAAAGGATGTATTACTCATGCAATGTAACAAAGAATTGAAGTATAGCAAATTTCTTACATCTCACAATATTGGAAAATAGCTTTTCTTGCAAGAAAGCAGGTGTGATGAAAACCAAACATGTTTTCGGTAAGATCTAATTGTAGCATGTCACTATCACTCATACTATGTCTAGCAAAGTGATAAACAAGCTTGATATTGGTTGTCTGATTGATGAGATTGTGTATCTAACACAACCTTCTTATCTTTATTTGGTAGTGAGAAATATAATAATAAATTTAATCTATTATTAGTAAAATAATAATGTGGTACATACTATAAAGATGAAATTAAAAATAAATACCTCTTTCAATACATTGGTTGTCTTAATAATCCATGCACGCGATCATGGCACAAAAGTGTTGACGGCTTGTCTAAGGTATTGAAGATCGTCGTTTAGTGGAGTTATAAGGCATATCTTCATTGTTTCCAATTATTAAATCTACTAGAACGCGTGCATTGTACTTTTCTAGTGGAAGACCATGAATCTTAGCGAATAACCAGCTCGATTCATACATTGTGCCAATGAAAACAATGTTTTTTATATTTTCAATCACAAGTTGACATGTCACACTGTAACAACCCCATTTAAAAATAAAAAAAAGGTCAACGGGGGCAGTTTCGTAATTTATCACTAAAGGACAAATTTAGAAAATGCCAAAAATGGCAGTTGATTGAGTCATCATGGCCTCATTATTCGGGCATCGTGAGTTTTCGTGCAAGCCAATGAGAGAGGAGAGAATTGGAGAAAAAGTCTGTGTAGTCACAAATCCCGAAGGGTTGGGTGTTAATAGCATGTGCTTTGTTTGATATTTCATGTTTGGCGATTATTTTATATGAGTTATTTGTACCGTTTACTATGATATAGTTATCATGAGGATGTTTATCGTGTTATGATTTTGTTAAGCCCCGAGTTTGAGCATTAGAGACCTTTATAGTAGAATAAAACTTAGAGACTTAAGTTTTATTTGCAGACTTAGTAATGTCTGACCGAGTGACAAGGAATTCTGCTAGCGGAGGTCGCAGAGGAAGAGGTCGAGGTGGAGGAATACCACCTGTCCCGAGAAGGACTAGATCGTCTAGTCAGCGAGTTCAGCAGCCACAAGCTGCTGTGGAAGGAGCACCAGTAGTCCTTGGGCTAAGTGTGGAAGCCATGAATGCAATTCAGGCGATGATTCGATAAGCTATTCAAGGTGTAAGGCAAGAGGACCCGGTAGTCCCTCAAGCAGGGAGTAATCGAGAAGCGAGTTCAGCATTGCGTTCTACTCCGATAGCACGTGGTAAAACTCTGACTCCAGAGACAACTTTTGTCTAGCGTACCTGAGCAAGATAAGTACAAGGAGAGATTGGAGAAAGCCAGGCCATGTCGGAAAATGCCAGGCTAATCAAGGAGTTTAGGAAGTTTGGTTCCAAGGACTTCGATGGAGTATTAGAGAACCCTTTAGATGCTGAGGAACGGTTGTCCCACATGGAGACAGTGTTCCATCATATGGACTGCCCAGCAAAACAGCAAGTCAAGTGTGTCGTTTTCTCCCTACAAGGAAGAGTAAGTCTTGGTACATGCGAGAGACTAGGAGGCGACTAGCAGATGCAGCACCTATGACCTTGAGTGAATTCAAGAAAATGTTTCATGACATGTACTACACAAGTGCTGACCAGCGAGCCAAGATAGCGACGTTCACAAGTATTCAGCAGGGTGACGACTTCGTGATTGCATATGAGCGGAGGTTTCATGATTTGTCCCATTATGCCGAGGCTTTGATTCGTACCGAAGAACAAAAGATTGGCTACTTCTTGGCTTGTTTGCACCCATGTATTCGAGGAGACGTGGATGTGCACGAGCCACAGACTTTTAGGGCGTGTGTAACTTTAGCAAGGAAGTTAGATGAGAAGTTCACGGCTAAAGGGATTGATTTTAAGCCAACTGAAGATAATCAAGGCAAAAAGTGGAAGTTCGAGATTATTAGGCCATCTTGGTCTGGAGAGTAGATCGAGAAACCTTACATCAAGCTTGTAGCGAAACGACAGGTTCAACACTTCAGGAAGCCTACAGAGCGTACTTATCAAGAATGTAGGGGTTGTGGAGTGAGACACACCGGAAAGTGTGAGTCGGGGAAGTGAATATGCTATAAGTGTGGCAAGGAAGGCCACTTTGGCATGTACTGCATGCAGAAGGATAGATTAGGAGCTAGGTCAAGTAGAGGTTAGGTTGTAGCCATCCTTGGACAAGAGCTCACCAGTCAGCTGACCCCTTCATAAGTATGCTACCTGTTTGGATATTTCGTTTTTCTAGTTGATTATTGGTCCCATTATTTGTATGTCCTGCTTATTGTTGCCTGATGACTGTTAGTTAAGAAGAAGAACCCTTGACGTTCGTGTTGTTAGTGGCTACTCTAGTGGGAGTATGCGAGTTAGTTCCAAGTAGGTCACGCTTATAAGCTAGTTAGTTATATATTGTTGTGCTAGGTCAACTTTCAAGAACGAAAGTTCTTCTAAGGAGGGAAGGTTGTAACAGCCCCATTTAAAAAAAAAAGAAAAAAAAAGAAGGGCCAACTAGGGCATTTTTTTCATAATTTGGCACAAAAAGACAAATTTAGAAAATGCCAAAAAAGGCAGTTGATTGAGTCATCATGGCCTTATTATTTGAGCATCGTGAGTTTTCGTGCAAGCCAATGAGAGAGGAGAGAATTTGAGAAAAAGTATGTGCAGTCATGAATCACGAAGCGCCACAGTTAAAGTCGTCATCAATTTTCGTGCAATGTCGCCTTGTTGTAAGAGTCGTTGTCGCCGTCAACCGCATCGCCAACTAGAAAGAGCCACGTGTCGTCGCCTGACTTGCTCTCGTTATCAAGGAAAGTTGCCGATTGGATCGCGTCGCCAGCCAATCCCCGTTCGTCGCCGCCTGCGCCAATCAGAAGTTGTCACTTCGTCAGTCAATCAGGGATGGCCACCTAAACGGCCTCTGCCTTGCTGCCACACATCGCACATTCGGTGAACCCCCTCATGCGAACTCTGCATCGGATTAGAGAGCTACTCTCAAAGTTGCAGCGCTGCCCGAGCCAAGCCAAGGGCAACTTCGAGCCTGCAGCGTGCGCCGAGCCTCGCTAGCGCATTCCAAACCAAGCAGCTGCCAACCCGAGCCTGTAGCGCGTACTCCGAGCCTAGCGTGATGCGCTCGAACCTGCGTAGCCATCTGCTGCTCACTCGTTGACGAGTGAACCCAGCGTCGCCGCAGAAAGCCCACGCGCCACCGTCGCTGGTGACCGAAAAATCCAACTTACACTCCTAAGACAAAACTCGTGCTCCGAGTCCATTTTTCAAGGTTTCAGGTCCAAATTCTCACACGTTTGTCTTGTATGACCACTGTTAGGTGGAAATCTTTTACGGGATTCGTTATTCGAGTTTCAAGGGTGGTTTCGAGCGGTTTTCGACCAAGGTGAGGCACTCTTTTCCCCAGTATACGGTCGTTGTTGATAATCTTGAGCATGTATCTAGTTAGTTAAGCCTCGTTTTACGTGTTTTACTATGAATGTTGATTCGAAGCTTTAGAATGTCTTATATGTCATACTTAATTCGTTTTAGCCTGATTACCGAGTTGGTTTATGTTCATTATTGTTTCCTGTGATTAATGAAGTTAGTTCAGCATGTTTAGGACTCTTATGTTATGCCCCGGCTTGATTCCTGAGATTTAGGTTGACCTGATTGCTAGGATTCGAGGTCTCCGTATTGAATGTTACTTGTTCCGACTATGATGATAGTTCCAGCATGTTTAGTTGTGAGTGTTACTATGTTAGGTTAGTATTAAGTGTTCTAAAGGGAGCCGAGCTTATCAACCAAGTACTGTATTCTGAGTTAAGAGTTACAATGGGAACCCTGGAGTTTAAACGAGTTAAAGGTCCCAAAGAGGACACGATTTTTGAGCGCGAGCTACGATTAGGTTAGACGTATCTTAATCGCTAGACTCGTTAGGAGATTAGTTCAAGTGTTTGGCGTTGAGGAAGAAATTCCTACTTCGCTGTAGTGTAAGAGATCTGAGGGCCACCCGATTAGCCATCCTACCCAGAGTTCGCTTGACTTTTCCCAGGTGTCGTGCTAGGAGTGTGAGTCGGAAGATATCCCATTGCGGAGGGTCCTTGATCTACCCTTTCTCGCGAGTGTTCAATGTCTTGCAGTAACAAGGTTGTTTCGGCTCGTCGAGGTGCTCTCACACTAGTATAGGTTACTAAGTTTAAAGTTAGAGTTTTGTGTGTCAAGCAAAAGATTGAGTTTAAAGATAAAGAATGAATTCTAGGATAAAACTTGAGTTCCGAGATAAGGTTAAGTTTGAGATGTTAAATATAATCACGTTACTTTGTGTTTCTCTGATTATGTGCATGCTCTTGTTAGATCCTGTGCTAGGATCCCTTACTGAGTTTTCGCGAACTCACCCCTTTTCCATTGAGGAATCTTTCCAGGTGCTGACAGATGGACCGGGATGGCCGAGCTGAGGCTGATGTGACCATGGGCGAGCTGCATTAGGGTTTTAAGTTTATTTTTAAGTTTATCGTTTGGTTTACGGTTAAAAGCATGAAATCGATTTGAGGCATGTTTAGCATAGGTTTTAATATTATTTTATTGTTTTCTTCGGGTACCCTTAAACTATATTTATGTTTTCTAAGTTTTTCAAATAAACGCAAATGTTCTTTTAACATGTCCCTATGAATTATTAAATATTTATTCATGCATGAGAGGTTATGGCCCTAGGTTTGACTCCATGTTGGGTCGGGTCTTTACACACACCCTTCAAAAAAACACATAGTTAGAGTGAATATCAATATTAATTTGATAATAAAAGATAAAATTAATTTAATAATATGCAACTTACTTCTTCTATGTCTTGGACATCGAGATAGGCAATGGGTTCTCTAAATACTTAAGGCCTTTCAAGGATCTCATTTGCTTGCCTCATTGGTTCTCCATGCATCGTAGGTGATTGATCATTATTACTTCAAATACAAGGAGATTGTAATGGTCGAGAGCAACCAACTTGCATTTTTCGTTGAGTTGATTTTTCTCCAATATTATCATTTGGAAGGAGGTAAAAATTGACCCACGCCCCTAACAAGTCCTCTATGCTCGGGTGTTCCTAAGACTTCTGTCAAAATATCTACAGCTTGATGTGCATTTTCCAACTTATCCTGAATTTAAAATATTATCAATTAAATTAAACATTCATGAGAGATTTGAAGTGTTAGTCGTATTATCAATTAAACACCCTTACAATTCGATTGGAGGCTTCAATTGTGTCTTCATCGACATACACTTTATTCTTTCTCTTTCGTGCTTCTAGCCATAGTAGTGTACGTGAGGATGAATCGTTTTTAATATTTATACTCTAAATTCACCAAATAATGAATTAGTAAAGTGGAATAAAATAATTATAACATGCAATATATATTAAGGTTTAGAATTCTTACTAGCTAATGAGTGAGTTGAGCATAACCCTCTAGCCATATGGTGAGGATATTTAAGAAGACTCCACCTATTCTTTTGTTTTGCACTTTTTTTCTATGTAACATTTTAACACATTAGTAATATGCTAACATTTTAACATAATTTTGCGTAACATTTTAACACATTAGTAGTTACCTTAAATTCCTCTGGTAATCAAACATTTACAAAATAATTCCAATGTTCTTGTGTGATGTATGGGTAATTAGTAGGCGGATGTACTAACTTCTCGTGGTCGTTCTTTATAAACACCTTGATAAAATTTTTAGTGAGATTGTATCTAAATATTATGAATGGCTTCGCCATAGACATAAATATGTTATGTTTAGACATATGATCCAGCTGAAATGACATCTGCTTAAAATAAAATGAGGTAAAATTTAGTTATAGTATGTAATACATGATAATATTATTTAGTTAAGTATTTACCTCTATACAATCATGATATTCTCTTTTAATTGGCTAGGGACTTCACTCTAAGTATTATAGATGAGAGGTATATGTGATCTGACACATACATCGACGTAACCATGCAATTTCTTTGCACTATATCTACAATTTCTTGAGCATAGAATTATATTGAACCATGCGCTGTTCTTAAGTCATTCTTTCATGAGCGAGCTCACGCAAGACTATCACGCCTCTAGTGAACCTGTTTTGAGCAGGTCAATTCACGGGAGTACGAACAACATGATCGCTCTCTAAGTTAGACATCATGTCAATCTGCACGAGAAAGAAGATACGTTAAAAATATATAATTGGTTAAATAATCTTCAAAATTATTAATTTACAAGAAAGCAATAACACCAACATATTTATTTATACATGTACCCTCACAATCATTTCTAATATAGGCGGTCGAGTCATCATCGATAATACTAGGCAATGTTGTTATGGCCCCGTACTCACAATCTTGGTCGATATCAACTTGATCATGAACGTGTTCTTCAACCATTCTTCGCAGATGTATCAAAACTACCAGTCGACGAGGATCAAATGGATATTTTATATAGAATACTTGCTTTGCGTGAGTGGCTAAAATTAAGGAGTCGGATTTATGTCCAATGCGATTAAAGTCTACAGGTATAAATCTCATGTCGTCTACATTAATTCCATAACTGTTTTCCACCGAATCACATTTGAACAAAACAACTGTAAAATTATGATAATCAAGCTCCCAGATTTCTTTGAGTACACCATAAAAAGTCATTTCTAACATAATTGGATTTTTGTCATTCGAACTATAAACTTGCAAAGTTTCTGTCGTTATCATAACTCCACTGTTCTGCACACTTCTAAGATCATCTCGATATTTTGTGTGATATTGAATACCATTGACCATATAACTATTATATGTGGTAACTTCTCAACGAGGTCCATGTCATACCCACCACAACGTAGATCATATAAAATTATTCTGAACCCCTAAAGCGAGCTCAACACAATCACACAACCAACTACTGAATTTGTGATTATGTTAATCTTGAAGTCATTTTTTATTTTTAGACCTACTAGGATTCAATTTAGATAACATTTGCATGTGTTGATCTTCAAATGGAAGCACCACATCTATGTTATGTGGTACATACAAATGAGCTTTATCAATCATATCATTAGTTGGTGTTTTATAATTGGCCGCAGATAATGGTCGATCAATATTATTTTCATTTGCATTATTGTTTGATGATCGCAACCGAACAGATACAACTCCTAGTAAAAATTCAGAGCGAACCACTATCGACTCTTCTACTATATAATTTTCTCCAATGCGTCCCTCCGGCTAATTTCTATTATGAATATCACCTTTCAAAATCTTCATATAGCTTCCAAATGATACATCCACCTCAAATAAATTGGTCCACAAAATTCTATCTTCTTTACAAGATGAACCACAAGGTGAACCATTATTGTTAACAATGAAGATGGTAAAAACTTCTCCAACATACATTAAATGACCACTACATCATCTTGCAATCCTTTCAACTTAGTTGAATCTATCGGCTTATTACATATAACATTAAAGAAAAGATAGACAAATGATCGCGTATCGAGCTTGTTTAGGCAAAATACCATGAATTGCTACAGGTAGTTATTGTAGTATCAAAACATGATGGTCGTGCGATTTTAGCCCATAAAGTTTCAAATCACTACGCAACACTGTTTTACACACGTTTAATTTCTCATTTTTTTGTTTATGTGAAACATGCTGGGGCAAGAATATTGTTTTCTCTCCAATTGTTGGGCCAACTCAGATTTGATATTCAATTCAACTAAGTCTTGACGTGTTTTTAACCCATCTTTTGTTTTTCCAGGAATATCAAGCAGGTTTCCAATAATATTAGATTATACGTGTTCTTCTCGATGTGCATGACATCTAAACAATGTCGCACGTGAAAATGTTTCCAATACTCTAATTAAAAAAAAAATTGATTTCTTTTTCCAATAAGTGTTTATATGTTGTTTTTTTCTACGTTCTTTACCATGAGAAAATTGAATATTATTTAGTCGTGCAAGAATCTCTTCGTCGCTTAACGTTCAGGAGCTACTCCAAATTCTTATTTCCCATTAAAAGCTTTCTTTTGTCGTCTAATAGGTGCCCAATAGGCAGATATCTTCGATGCCCAAGGTATGCCATTTTTTCCCCTTAGGTAAACAAGTAGATGATTTCTCCCCACATATCGGATATGCACGATACCCTTTTACATTATATCATAAATTATCGTATGTAGGAAAAAAATCATTAATGTTTCACAAAAAAATAGCTTTCAAGGTGAAACGTTGTTGACAACATGCATCAAAACATTCAATATTTGTGTTCTATAACATTTTCAGATCGTCAACTAATGGTGCTAAATTGACGTCTATGTGATTGACTGGTTGTTTGAGTTCAGAAATTAATGCAAATAACATAAAAAATTTACGCTTCATGCATAACCATGAAGATAGATTGTAAGTTGCCAACATCATTGGCCAACAACTATATCTAGTACTTTGGTCTCCGTGTGGATTTACATCATCTGTTGATAAAGCTAGACGAAGATTCCTCGATTCTGAACAAAATTTGTGGCATTTTTCGTCTATTTGTTTCCATGAGAGTGTTGACTGGATGTCGTATATACCCGTCGACCTGACGGCTCGGTGCATGCCACGTCAATAATTTTGAAGTTTCTTTACTTGGAACCATTCTTTCAAATCTTGGAATAAGAGAGAAATATCATATCACTTTTACTAGAATATTTTTCCCCCTTCTTTCACATTCTTCCGAACTTTCCATCTTGATGTTCCACATGTAGAACACAATTCGGCATCAGCGAGTTCTTTTCGATACAAACGACAGTCATTGATGAGGGCATTGATCTTTTCATAATTCATTCCTAATGTACTTAAAATCTTCTTCACATAATAGGTAGATATCTAAATTTCATTAGGACAAGACAATAGAATGCTCAATAATTCTAACAACTCTGTGAAACTCTTATCGCTCCATCCAAAGTTTTCTTTCAAATTATAAAGCTTAATCAATGTGATATCTTAGTAAAATTATTACAATTTTGGTATAATGGTTTTTTGGCATCCTCTAATGATTGCTCAAATATTGTGGATTTATCGTTAAAATAATTGTGTGCAGCCTCAAACATTCATATTTGGTCATCCAAATCTTCATCTATAATTTGATCGATTGAAACACTTTTAGTATTGCTTCTTTTCCTCGATACAGATTCTCCATACCAAATCCATGTGTCATAACTGTGATCGATACCATTTAATAAATGGTCTCTTACTACATTCACATTTTGGTACTTGACATTCACACATTTCAAACATGGACAACAAATTACATTTGACCCTTTTGAATGTTGTAACGCATTGTGTATATAAGTCTCAACTCCTAAACGATATTCTTGTGACATTCGATCCTTAAGCATCCACGACTTATCCATATCCCAACTAAATTTATACCTACATACAAGGCAAAAATCAAACACTAATTTTTAAGGCTCCTACTTTTTAAAATATTTCTTATACGTATAATAGTTTGATTCCAAGAAATAAAAAAGAAATGATCAAATCTACATCATGCATATATACTAGCTACCATTCAAAAACTAGTAATTAATAAGAATAGAAATTTAGCACTTATTTGGTAAAAAATAAAATAAAAGTTCATAGATATTGAATGAAAAATATCTCACATAATTCATATATAATTAAGAATACATAATAAATGAAATTATTTGAAACATATAACAAAACCCACAAAAACCACTAAAAATCTTCATCTTTTTCATCATTTACACCCTTTATTTTTTTTAAGCTAAAAAATTGAAATGAAAAATAAAAGGAAAAAAATGCATTGTACCTTTGAATAGAAGGAGGTGGAAGAGAAGAGTCCCGGCCTGGATCCGTTCAACAAGTTGTTAAAAAGGAAGAGAAGAAGTTTTTAGATGAGAGGATAAAAGAAATGGAGGATTTGTGGGTTTTTTAGATTTAAAAGAGAAAAAAAATGAGAAAGAAAAACAAAAATGGTGAGGGAGTTTTGTAGATTAGGGTGAAGAAGATGAGAAATGGTAAGAGTTTTTGAAGATTTTGAGATAAAGAAAATGAAAAATGATGATTTGTGTGAGCATTTGTGAGAGGGGTTTGGGAAATAAGGGTACCTAAGGGGAAAAGAGAGGGAGAGAAAAATGAAAAGGAAGAAAAGGGTCTCAGGTTGGGCAGCGGGAAACATGAGGAAAAAAAGTGGAAGGGTTTGGTGTCGGGCTATTGATGTTAGGCAGCCATACACAAAATCTTTATTATGATGTTATTTAAAAAAAAGGTGTCGAGCTTTTGGTGTCGGTTTGCCCGATACCAATTGACTGACACTAAATATGACCGACACCTTATGACCAGCACCAATTTTTCATCACAAAAAATGTCTGTCATATTCTATCCGTGTTTTAAAAAATAATTTGGATGACCCATCAACTATTCTCTCTTTTGTTGTAGTGGTAGATAGAGGTGTTCCGTAAACCATCATTTTAAGTACTTCTATCATTAGACAGAACCTTCATTAGACAAGGTTTCCTTCCAACCAATCCTTACATAATCAAATTGTTCTTTAAGTAATGTATTAACTAAAGAATCAAGTTAAAGCAATTAATCTTATTAATACTAATCACTTTTATAAATTATTAGGTTATGCTTTTTTTAAACTCATTTTACAAGAATATATTCATTTATGTAACAAATTTAAAACAATTATTTTTTAGTTCTATTTTGAAAAACCATTTTTCAAAAAAAAATGATAATCTATACATTCAGCATAATCATAGAAAAATATAACAATTATTTATTGGTGAGATCTACAAGGTGAACAATTCAAAATATCGAATTTAATTTCTAATTATATCTAATATATTTAATACATATTAAAGATGCATAAATCTTTTTAGCCTATGCTGAGATTTTAAATCTATATGACATGCTATATGCAACAACCAAAACATGCATATCAACATATAAATTAGTAAATGATCGATTTTATGTTTGACATAACTCTAGGAAATTTCAAATGCAATTCTATTACATATAGTAGTACTTCAAGGGGTATCTTAGGTCTTCATCTTCTTCATTTTTCAAGAATCTTTGACTGGACAAGAACAAACTCTTTTTATTATTTCCTAAATATTTTCTAAAAATATTTAAATATTTAAATTAAACTCCAAGTTCAAGATTTTATTAAAATTAACCCATAAACTCTTCTAAAAATAATCGATTTAATTTTAAAATATTTATTCGATTATACTTTATATTATAGCTACCCATATTTCTTATAAATATTACAATAAAAGATAATTTTATATCATTCACAAATTTTATGTTTTCTAAAAGAAAAATATTTTGTCAACATCCTCTATTGCTCTTTGTTTCCCGCTCGAATTTGTATTTACTTGAAATTATTAATAAATAAAATACATGGTCAGATGTTTTGTGCTAATAGACTTGTTATTTTGTGTCATTTTATGATCATATATGAATAAAAGTCCGTGTATAGGATTCTTAGAGGTTGAGTGTTTACCGTTTTAACTTCTAGAACGTTCTAGAAACTCAGCAAAAGCAATTACAAAGTGTTTTCTTTATACCAACTTGAGCGTGAATTAAGTTAACAACTCACTCATTATCTGTCTCCATCTCCACATGTCAAAACCCGAATTCTACCACCATAGACAGACTAACTCAAATAGCTAACGTTTCAATAGCTTCAACATATATTCATCCTCCTAGCGGCCTACAAAACGAGAACATTATTTTTCCACTACTATCTTATCATATTCAATATGAAGAAGAAACTAAAGAAGGAATTGTTATTGGGTGGTCAATGCCACCTGTATTTAAGTAGAGAAAAATACAGCTGAGATATTTACAAAGGGTATTTACAACTGATTATAATTGGGTATTTACAACTGATTAACTATTTGTATCCATTAATAGTTTGAACTCTAAAAGGTCCCCTTACATCACAATGAACTAAATCAAAAGTTTCCTTTGCTACATTATTATTGAAAGGAAATGTTAAACGTCGTTGCTTAGCTAATGGGCAAATAGGGCAATCTTTGTGAGTGTCACCTTTTATCTTCAAAATATTCCTCATGAGATCTAGCCGTTTGGAAGAGAGATGCCCAAGTCTATAATGCCAGGTTTCAACAGATACAGATCTAATGACTTCCTCAGCATATGGAGTCAACAAGTAGAGCCCATAACTACAATCAGCCTTGCCAATCTTCTTCGAAAATTTATTGTCCTGAAAAATACAAGTTTTTCCAGAAAATTCTAATGTCATATCATTGCAACTCAATAAGCAGCTGACAGACACTAGGTTGTAAGAGAATAGGGGTACTAAAAGTACATCTAATAGCAAAATATCCTTGCTAAATCGTACATTTCCAGCAAATTCTACATTAACTAGATATGAATTAGGCAAGACTATGTGAACATCAAATACTCTATGCATACTCTCAAATAATGATTTGTCAAAATAGATATGCCTTGATGCTCCAGAATCCAATATCCAATCTGATGACTTTGAATGTAAAGGTAATGTGGTAGAAAAAATACATGTTGAGTGGCAAATTGCATATGCAATTATATCATTTTTTGACGTCTTAACCCTTGAGTTTAATAGGCCAATTAGTTGGGAACATTGATTTTCATTTAGGCTATGAAAGAACCCTTCAGAAATCATATTTGTTGCCGTAGATGAAGATTCTGAATTATTCTTGGATTTGTTATTCTTGAATTTGAAACCGGGAGAGAATTCGTGGAGTCGATAGCATTTCTCCTTAGTATGCCCAGGTTTATGGCAGTAAGAACAGATCAGACGACTTGTTTCTCCCTTCTGATTTGAGTTGGCAACTGCTAAACTTTTTTCATATGAAAGCAGAGTTATAGCATCACTAGGAAGAGTATTGAGGCTTCTTTATCTTTCTTCTTAGATAACTAATGAAAACACTTTATTTATTGAAGGCAGTGGTTCGATTAGTAGTAACTAAGTACGAACAATGGTGTATCAATCATTGAGCCCCATCAGAAATACCATGACATATTCGGACTCAAGATGAGTTGATAATGTTTTCAGAGCACCACAAGAACAATCACATGATGGTCGTAGATCCATAAGCTCTTGCCATATAGTTTTAATTTTCGTGAAGTATGCTTCGACAGATAGATTCCCTTGCACCGTAGTCACTAATTGATTCCATAACTAAAAAGTCTTTCGGCTGTTTGATTCCTTGAAACGTTCACTCAACTCATCCCATACATCTTTTGCAGTACCTGTGTAAACTATACTTGCTGCAATTTCTTTTGAAACAGAATTCAAGATCCATGAGGTAATAATATGATTGTTACATTTCCAAGATGCTTGCATTTTCTCAGCAGTCGATTTATCGATTGTGCCATTAACAAAACCTTCTTTATTCTTGCCTGGAAGTGCGATTAGAAATGCCCTTCGCCAAGTAGAATAATTTCCCGCGCCAATAAGAGGTTGAGTGACAAGAATTGAAGTGGTCGCTAAAGAATGATGAATGAAAAATGGGTTAAATTGTGATTCGGGTTCAGTTGCTTCTGAGTTTGATGATTCAGGGTCTTCCGCCATTGTTATCTTTGCGAAAGCTAGGGTTTATTGATTAAAGAAGGAAAGGGGAAAAATCAGAGTGTTTTTTTTTTTTTGGCGAAAACTTGGCGCTGATGCCATATCAGATTCAATATGAAGAAGAAACTGAAGATGGAATTGTTATTGGGTGGTCAATGCCACCTGTATTTAAGTTGAGAAAAATACAGCTGAGATATTTACAAGGGGTATTTACAATTGATTATAATTGGGTAATTACAACTGATTAACTATATCGGTTTTAACAGAAATTGAGAAATGTTCTGGTGTGATGCTTGTAATACTGATATATCTCTCACTAATTCCCTAATTCAATATCTCCTATAATGTAAATTAATTGGAGTATCAGTATTGGAGTTTAACATTTTTTTAAGCAGGGAATTTTCACAAATTCAGAAGAAATCGATGAGGCAGTCCTCTAACTGATCGACTCTTAGCTTCAATGCCAGAAGAAAAACAAAATCAGCAACTTCTATTATAAAATCAAGAAAACCAAGATCCCAAAATGGGGAAGGGTAGTATCCTCTACTTATGACTGCACGGATAAATATAATTACAACACACCCCTCTCTTTTTCTTTTTTTGTGTAGTACAAATTGGGGAGGAGGATAACAAGCCCTACATGGAGGGCGTCTAATACTCTCAAATAAATTGAGAGCTAATACCGATTTCACAGATCGAATCCGTGACGCTGGTGTTGAACCGGAATAACACCAAACAATAAAACACACCCCTCTCTTTCAATGATTACAATTTGTTGGAATAAAATTGTGAAAATTAAAGCTTCACCTTGCTAGGGATAATAGAATTCCAAAATGACTTCCACCACCCGTTAAAACAATCGGTATTGGAAGAGGGTAGAACTCGCGTGTAATTGGGTTGCAAGTTAATAAGCCAACTATTGAGTTTTTTGGCAAAATATTAGAGGAAGATATACTCACAAAGTTACAAATATTCGAAATAGTCCTAAGAATCGGAAAGCTAAAAGATTTGGAAAGTGCCAGGAATCGGAAACCAAAAAGAAAGTGGTCTACTCCAAACACTATAAAAGAAGCATGAGGCCATAGATTCAAGACATCGCAGTTTGAAGCACTTTAAGTTTTGTGTACTGACTCTAGTGAAATTCCTGTTGTATTCTCTTATGAGAGAGTGCGGCAAAGAGTGTGAGTAGTATAAGTTTTGAAGATAGTGTTTATGTAATTGAGGTCGGGGGAGAATTCTTGGTAATCGTAGCAATTTTTCTCTGAGTGAAAGTTTCTCCAGTTTAAGAGTTTTTTGCTCGTAAATTCTTGTGTTGTATTTTGTTATTTTTCATTTTAATTTCTCGATTATATTTTTACTTATTTATACGATAATTATTAAAGGTTTTTCCAAACACCGACTTCACACTAAAAATACATTCTTATTGTAATCCGATGACACCAAATCCTCGCCAACACATTCTGGTCCTGACATTTTAATAGTGTTGAAATGTATTATTAAACCATTTACTTTTTGGTTCTTTTAATTCTCTATCAATGAAAATCATTTAAAAATTCTATTAATTTGCCACTTGTGGACTATAATCAAAGTGGTCCAATGGATTTTAGGGTTATCTTCTTTCATAAATATTAATGAATGTTGTACTCAAAAAAAATAAAAAATCTCTATAAATGAAAATTAGCTTGCAAGTTGATCTTAAAATTCTATTAATTTACAACCCTTTTGGTAGGCTTCCGTCAAACTTGTGGATATAACCAAAGTGTTGGAAAGGATTTTAGGGTTAGCTTCTATCATAAGTATTAATGAATGATTTACTCAAAATAAAATTAAAAAAAAAAAAAAAGAATGATAATTATGATATTAAAAAAAAATGCTCCAACAACTACATGTTTAAAATCCCTTGGTTTTCTGATCTTCATCCTACACACGTCGCCAAATACCACCATGAACGACCACAACCTGGAGCTGGAGTTTGATCCGTCTTTCATCCAATCTCCGGAGCATCGGTCCAAGCTCGACGTCGCAATGGCGGACGGAATCCCCTCGATTGATCTTTCTTCGATATTAAGCTCCAACTCCGCCGTTGATTTCCCTGATGATCTGATTCGACAAGTCAGCTCGGCTTGCAGAGAGTGGGGATTCTTTCTTGTTGTCAACCACGGCGTCTCCCTCGAGAAGCGGCGGCTGATAGAGGCTGCTGCCCGGAAGTTTTTCGGGCAGAGCTTGGAGAAGAAGAGAAAAGTGAGGAGAAATGAAACGGTAGTGAATGGGTATTTTGATATGGAGCTGACCAAGAATGTCAGAGACTGGAAGGAAGTTTTTGATTTTATGGTGGTGGACCCCACCATGCCTGAGTTCACTAACTGGACCAACCAGTGGCCGGAGTACCCGCCGGAATTCAGGTATACCAGACCAAATTTTAAATATTTATGGAGAAACTTCTATATTTCCAATATTGTAACTTTTTAAACTAAATTTGAGAAAGTAATTGAATATAACCATTTTTTTTTAAGTACAAATTGGAGAGGTGAATAATACCGATTTTCAAGATCGAAACTGGTGTTGAACTGGATTAGCACTAAACAATGTGACCAATGACTCATTTGTACAAAAATATTACATAACAAATATATTGAAAGTCTCTCGCTCTCTATATATATAATTAATTAAAATACTAAAAAGGAATTTCTAAAGAATTCTTTATATGAGAAAATAATAAAAAAAATAAGTTCACTAATTATTCAATTAAAAAAAATCTTTCAAACTTCCTATCTAAGCAATAGTTTCACTGTTTTTTTTTCTCTTAAATTCAATAAGGGGATTACCCAAAACTGCACACGAATCCTCCCTCTTTATAGGATTGCCAAAACTGCCACAACAAGTAATATTCACAAACAACCCACATACCAATCTATAATTACAAGTATTTGATTGACAATTATTGATGGAAAATAGGGATGTGTGCAAAGAATATGTTGAAGAAATGGAGAGATTGGCGTACAAGTTAATGGAGCTCATTGCCCTTAGCTTGGGGTTACCAGCGAAAAGGTTCCAAGATTATTTCAATGCACAAACAAGTTATGTGAGGCTGAATCACTATCCTCTATGCCCGTCACCGGAGCTAGCTCTCGGCGTTGGCCGTCACAACGATCCCGGTGCCCTAACTATACTTGCACAAGATGATGTCGAAGGCCTCGAAGTGAAGAAGAAGAGTGATGGAGAGTGGGTTCGGGTTAAACCCGTATCTAATTCTTACGTCATCAACATCGGTGATATTACTCAAGTACGTACCCAAACACTATATACAATACAAGCGCATTCATTTAGTCCGTATTTCATATGGTTTCTTTTTAACAAGTGAAATCGAAAGGATCTATATTAATTGTAGAAAAGATAATACCATTCTCATTTATTTTAAAGAAAAAACTGTAATCAGTCTTTTATATAATACGTATTGTGAAAATATAATACTAAGTTATCACCTAATAAGTTTTGCTGAAATACTTAGAAGGTTGTTCTAATAATGGATGCTTTACTCGCATTTAATGAAGTTTGAGATGTACTAGAGTTAATTAAAATGCAACTTTCTTCAACTTGAATGCAACTTAAAACCGTCACAAAATAATTTTCGGTACAGCTATGCAATTCCATTATGAATGTCTTTTTTATACTTTATAATTGTTGTAGGATTCATATAATTAATGGACATATAAGTAGATCATGTTTGAGTAAGATATGCACCATATAGATAAGGCTTTGTTCTAGTAAACTACTAATATGATTAGCTTTGCCAATGTTGCATAAATAGCTTAATTGAAGTTATGCACACGCAGACATGAGAGTGGGGTATCATATGCAAAGATTTTGCATAAGACTAGTATGAAAATATTGGTTTCGCTACATAGTTTAGTTTTAGATGAGCAATACTTCACTAGGATTTTGCATGAGTTGAAAATAGTTAATGTCAGTGATTCAATCATAAATAACTTATTCATTAAAGAAATCGGTAAGATTTAAGAAAAAAATGCATAGGTTAAATCAATTTTGAAGATGAAATGTTGTTTATGTTGATAATATCCATTCATGTAGCTTGTCATACTTCACGTATAAAAGGTATAACTCAAACATTTAGTGAAATAACTCTAAAATAGAGGAATGTAAATTTAATTAGATTTGACCAATTAATCTTGGATTATTAGAACTTTAGATATGTGAGTTTATAAAGTCCATCTCCATGCTTGCTTGCTCATCAAAACAAAATAGATTGAATATTTTATCGGAAATATTAATTAGAAGAGTTACAAATTAATTATGTAATATATTAAATTTGAGAATTAAGTATGAGATGCATAAGATATATAAAATCAGAAATTAATTGATAAATTGAATGTATTAATAATTAATAATTATTGGATAAATATTAATAGAGAATTAAAATTAATTAATTAATACATGGCATATATTATTAATAACATTTATGGCATGAGTATAATTGAAGAGCTATATAATATGATATATTAAATAATAAATTATATCGCAATTTCTATCATCTATTCAATAATTAATAAATTCCAATACTTAATTCTAACACACTAATTGGTATGGGCCCAATGGGTAAGGTTTACATTATTTTGATTAATAGAAAAGAAATAATAATAATCATGACTTCCGAAAAAACAAAATTTTAAACAATTTAATTTTTGTGTACTGATTTCTCCTGGAAAAGTTGATGAAATTCAGGTTTGGAGCAATGAGAAGTATGAAAGCGTGGAACACAGGGTGATGGTGAACTCCAAAAAGGAAAGATTCTCCATTTCCTTCTTCTTCAACCCATCTTATTACACCATTGTTGAGCCTTTGGAAGAGTTCATTGATCCCCAAAACCCTCCCAAATATAAACCTTACTCATGGGCAAAGTTCCTTTCCAACAGAAAGTGCAGTAACTACAAGAAACTTAACTCTCAAAACATTCAAATCTCTCACTTTAACATCTCCAACCAATCATAAGATCAAGACTTATAAGTTATGATGATATTTATATGCAAGATTATGTATTGTAGAAAACTATAGGTTTTGTGAAGGTAATTTCATACATTATGGAAATAATTATGACACTTTGAAGATGTGGTTTTATACTAGTGGGATAACTATTGAATATTGTGGCTAACAAACATCATTAATATAACACTATCTGTTAAAATGAGTGTTTTTAAAAATTATTTTTTAATATAGGATCGAAATGCAACACCAGAAATGGTGAATGAGGTTTACCAAGTTTTTAATTCTCTAAAACTAATTTTTTGTTCTAAACTAATTTGTTAACTAAAATTACTCAATAAAGCTATGTAATAACAAAATTGTGGAATATAAAAGTTAAAGAGAAAAGAGATAGACCAAAGTTAATTTATAATTGTTTCGAAAATCCTTACTACACTCCACAAGCCTCGTTCTTGATTATTTTATTAGTGATTCTTTTATCAAATGAAAATCAAACTACCACGACCTTCATTTTCCTAGGCTAAAGAGAAACTTAAATCATTTTCACGAGTTCATGATTAAATCACTAAAATGTTCATTTTTTAGACAAAAGAGAAATCTCAACTTTTTTACTGGTTACGAATTAAACCAATTTAGCTTTCTCAAAACAACGGTGTACCTTAATACAAATGTCCAAACAATAATGAAAACAAACATTATAGAATATCTATTGAAGGAAAAATGCACAAGTTGATCGTTGATAACTTCTTCTCAAAATTTGCAATACGCAATATGCCGTTTGAAGAATGTTTTAAGTAAATTAAAATTTTTTTTGAGTTGTTTGGAATAAATATATTGCTATACAAACGCACGAGTTGTGACAAGAGATTTATGAAAGAGAAGATAAAAGACGGCCATTAAATTTAGGACAAATTGATCGAGTGGTAAAATTTGATGAAGATATGATGAATTGTGACTTTTAAATTTAGAGTCAATGTAATAGATGGATGAGATTAGGTATAGATGAGACAGAAAGAGTTTTGGTACTAAATGAAACAATAGTAAAAAGATTTTTTTTTTTTTTTTTCCTTTGGCTATTTTTTCTTCCAATATCTTCATTTGTCCATATCTTTTTCATTTTAAATCTAATTTAATTAAATTATTTAAAATGGGTTGAAATCTTCTATTTAATATTTACATAATAAATACTTCATAAATCAAAAAATATCAATAAATAAAATCTTAGTATAATGTCATCAAAATATTAATTAATTAACTAATCTGATATAAGTGACAAAAAAAAGTCAACAACCTCCCAGTGGTGCATATAAGCCAGTGGTGCATTTGACCCACTTATTTAAGGAAGACATTCTATCATTTTTTTTATAATCTCTCCCCTTTTGAAAGTAATCAGAAAGAGATAATGAGAACGAATAGTTTATATGAAAATTTTAATGCAATGTTCTCAAATTTCTCCCCTTTAAAAAAATCAATTAACACTTTTCTCTAAATTATTTATCAAGCACATTGTTAAAGAAAATTTAATTCAACAAGAATTCGCTCAATTTTTTTTTTTTTTTTACTTCAAAAAAATTAACTTCTCCAAAAAAAAAAAAAAAAAAAAACTATAAGAGGTTACTTATGAATAGAACACTACATGAATTAACAATATTCCATTAACGTATAGAGAGTCTAACTCCCTAAAACAAACAATATCCTTCTAAATATAAAATCAATAAATATTATAGGAATAACATCATCACTATTACAAATAAGGGAAAAGGTGTCGGTCAAACCAAAATATTTTCAAAAACACGGATATTTGGTGTCGGTTTTTTGGTGTCGGTCCGACACCAATAAACGAAAACTGACACCATTTGAGCTTAAAAAAACCGGTCAAAGTGACCTTTGGTGTCGGTCTGATCGACACTAAAAAAAAAAAAAAAAATTAAAAAATCAGTCCAGTTCATCCTTTAATGAACCGACACCAAAATTCATTTTTCCCCCCTCATTTCTTCTCGTTTTCTTCGACAACCCTACATTTTTTCCTCCATTTTTTTCTTTCAAACCCTCTCTTTTCTTCTTCTTCTTCTTCTCCCAAAAACTCCATTTCTTCTCCAAAAAACTCCATTTCTTTACTTCTTCTTCTTAACCTCGGCCAAAAACATCCATTTCATTTTTTTTCTCCCATTTCATCGAAACCCTCCATTTTTCTTCTTCTTCTTTCCCAAAAACTTCATTTCTCCCCAAAAACTCAATTTCTTTACTTCTTCTTCTTCTTACCCGCGGCCAAAAACACACATTTCCTTTTTTTTCTTCCTTTTCATCGAAACCCTCTATTTTTCTTCTTCTTTTTCCCCCAAAAACTCCATTTCTTCACGGAAAACTTCTCTACCCGCGGCTATTTCTACACATTTCAAAGGTACTAATTTAATTTCTTCGTTAT
>JBBMEG010028303.1:0-23315 GCA_037832605.1 Cyclanthera cordifolia
TCATAAAATTATTTTTAAGGAACTAAAAAGTTAGCAAACACTATTCACCCCCTCTAGTGTTGCCTTTCGATCCTACATTGTTAGCATCGTTTCACTCTTGTATGAGTATAATGTGTTTCTAGTTGTGTCTCACTCCATTGAAAGTGTGATATGAGGTGTTGGTGATATTTCACTCTTTTAGAAGTACATGGTGAGTTAATAAATATATTCAACTCATTTGAGGGAGCATGATGAGTTACTGTTGTTTTCACTTTGTTGAGGGTATCGTGTGAGTTGCTGGAGATGTTTCACTTCTTTGAGAGTGCAGGGTGAGATAATGATGGCAATTCACTCCATTATGAGTGCAGTGTAACTTGTTAAGGGTGTTTCACTTCTTTGAGAGAGTATGGTGAGTTGTTAAGGGTGTTACACTTCTTTGAGCGTGTATGGTGAGTTGTAAAGGGCGTTTCACTCATTTGAGAGTGCATGATGAGTTATTAAGGGTGTTTCACTCCTTTGAGAGTGTAAGGTGAGTTGTTAAGAATGTTTGACTCCTTTAAGAGTGTAGGGTGATTTGTTAAGGGTGTCTCACTTATTTGAGAGTGTGGGGTGAGTAGCTAATGGAGTTTCACTCATTTATGAGTGTGAGACGAGTTGTTAGTTATGTTTTACCTGTTTAAGCATCTAGTTGTACTTGTATGCTGAGGATATTAAATTGCACCTTAGCGATACACTACTATTCGAGGTGTTAGTTAAAATATATTTGAATAGTATATTAATAGATATGAATATGTGATTTGTATTGTTGGATGAAGTGGGATAAGTTATGTGAGCAGATGAATGGTCTGTGTTAAGGGCTTGTACTCAATGGAGGTTAGGGTGTGTGACTATAGAGCCATTATGTCGTACGCGAGCTTCTTATTCCTCAATGGTAGTTGGAAGAATTGGGAGTCGAATTTGGTTCTTGGGTTTGAGATTGGTTGTTGAACAACTAAGAGGTGTGCTAATGCGACTAATACGAGACCACTATGAGATTGATCAAACAAGTGGTTAAAAGATGTGTTAGGACGTACATCAATGAGTGTGTACCTCTTGGGATACAGGTTCTTGTAATCATGAATGCAAGGTGATAATCAGGTTTGAGAGAGTGACTAAGTGTGAGTGGTGTTATGCTAGTTTACCTTAGGTTGTAAGAGTTTATGGTGGAATTCCTTAAAGTGGTGTATAATAAGCGAGATCACCCCTTCTAGTCGAAAGTTGTGATGCTAGTTATCAGTTGGGACATGAGTAACGTATTTATGAGCTGAGTTGTTAATCGCTATAGTTAACGAGCTTAGTGAGTAAAGAGTTGTAGTCGAATTGGAGTATAAATGTGCATGACAGATAAAGTGGTGTGTTGTATGTGGTTAACAATGGTGAGATTTGAGTATAATGGACATGGTTGATTCGTGTACAGAAGTTACTAGTGTGACCTTATAGTTTCCTCTAATGAATGGTAGTTACTACGTATAAAAGCTACATACTTTGTATGAATATACTCACTTTGACAATGTTGCTAATCTGGCAGGTTTCTATGGAGTTTTTGCGATGAGATTTGGTTGTGTTCGGTGGTCTATGCGTTGTGATAGCTGGACCAAGATCACAGACTTGGTTCTTAGGTTGTTGTCTTTTAGTTATGATTTATTGTATGTTACATAGAGTTTTGGGTGTTACAAAATCTCAAACCCATAATATATCCAATATATTATAAAATAAATAAGTTCCTCAAATTAATATATTAATTCCCTACATTATAATTATCCAATTAATATGTTCAACATATTAGTTAATATTTTCCATTTAATAATTATCCAATAATTACTAAACCAATTATGTTATCTCAACTTAATAAATATCCAATAATTATCAAAACAATATGTCTAACATGTTAACACAAGGATATCTCTTAAGTCAATAATTATTTATAATAATTTATCCTCCTTAATATTATCCCCATAAAAAAAATGCATTTTTTGTTGCTTTTGTGCAAGTATACACCGTCGAACTTTACAACAAGTAGTATATATATTTTATCATTCTCCTAGAGATTGATGTGTACACAATTAGAAAAAATGGTTTTCAGGTTTTTATGCATAAACTAAGAAAAATTGCTATAAGTAAATAACTGAAAATAATTAACAAGAAATAAAATCTTAGAATGATTGATCAATGGAAAAACAATGCCTCAGTTAAGGAATAGGGAAGATTTCTTGCTCCGCTTCAAGATAACTTACGGTAAGGCGGAGGCTTCACACTTCATTTATCTAAATGATCAGTTTTTGCTGTCATTCACAATATTTTAAGCTCTGACTTCAAGCCACATAAAATAACGCAGCACAACGTACACATTAATGACATGATTATTTATAATCTCCCTTTAAACATGCAAGAGTTCTAGCATGATTTAATGAAAATGATTAGCAGATCCATTATTAAGCTTTTCTCTTGAATCAATTAATAAATAAGCTCATGTGAATGACAAGTCAATAATTTCTTATTTAAACAACTAACATTTTAAACCTCACAACTTCCTGTTAACCCTATGCAAAGCGAATCGCTTTCCTTACCTTAACCTAGCTGAATTTGTTTAGCTCATCATATTTGCGAATGAAAATAAATTATTAATCAGTGTAAGAGTGATCACAAAATAAGTAAATTCAAATGAAATAACTATCTCGCAGCTTTTATAAATAAATAAAGTCAATCGAAACATACACATAAATCAAAAATTGTTCAACTAGAGTTAATAATTAAGAGCATGAATTAAAAGATGAAATAAACTTCTTAAGACGTCATCGTTGACAATGTTTAGATTGCAGCAGCTACCAGGATCACAACCTCGAAAAGCTCTTCGACACAAGGTGGAATGGCATTGAATTGAGTTATGTGATTGTTAGATCGAGCAACCATTTTCCCATGTAATGACCTTCTTTTATAGGCGTAGATCCTCTTTCATTTCCAAGCTTCACAGTTTGGATCGAAACAACACAATGAAATGTTTAAACGATTCTCTTCGAATATGCTATCCTAGATTCAAGAACATTCTCTTATTCTGATTCTCCTAAAGCGATTTGGTTGCCTTGTGCTTTTTTGACATTTAACTCTCTAACTATGAAGCGACAACCTTCTTCTTTCTATATCAAGGTGAAGCGACAACTTCGAGTTTTCTGAAATGACAAAAGAAATTAGCGAGCCTTGGGAACTTATACCGCAATGGAATGTGATTAGCTTTAAAAGATTGCTTTTTTTCCTTTAATTTCATTATTTTTCCTCTTACTGCCTACAGTAACTTCTAATGTTATTGTTCTTGTTTTTATACTGAAATTTCCTACCTTAGATGACATAAAATGCTTGTAAATATATTTTTGTACTAAACATTTATAATCAAAATAGGCCAATAAACTCTCTTATCAAGAGTGATCAAACTCCCAAACATGAACTATTGCTCGTCTCGAGTAATGCTCCATAACAAGGAATTTCATGATAAAAACTTGAAAACATATATCAAAAGCATGACTTAAAGTTCTCAATGTTGCATTCTTACTTATGAGAAATAACCTTAAAACCAAATATACTAATTTCACCCATACGATCCTAAAATTATCGAGTTTTCAAACATACTTCCTTTAAGGCAAGTATGCTTCTCCTTATCAGACTAAGGACCCCAGCTTTAAAAATACTAAAACTAACTACTTTTAGACATTCACTTAACCCCTAGGTCATTCTAAGCTCAAGAAGAATACATTGCTTATGTTGCCAAACTCAAACACACTTCTTTTGTTTCAAGCCCCTCGAAGATTTACCCTTTGGTCTCATTATGCATTCCTCTTGGGTGGAACTCGGGTTTACACTATACTTCTTCCATAGCTCTATATTAATACACTTCAGCATAAAGGAAATTCTCTAGACAAATGGAAATAATGACAAAGCTAGAACTCGGGTAAACAACATAGTATTTTGAAACAATAAGGCATCTAGCATGCATTTCTTCTCTCTTTTTTTTTCACTTAATGCTCGTGCATTTCTTTCCCTTCTTTTTTTTTCTTCTTTTTCTGTCAACCACAGGCTTGCCTCACCCTTAAACTTAGAGTTCTCATTGTCCTCGATGAAGTGTAGGATCAAAAGGCAACACATTAAGGGGAGGGGAGATGGGGATGGATAGAATTTTATAACTTTTTAGTTCTTTAAAAACAATTTTTATGATAAAAACTTTGTT
Source organism: Cyclanthera cordifolia (assembly GCA_037832605.1). Taxonomy (NCBI): domain Eukaryota; kingdom Viridiplantae; phylum Streptophyta; class Magnoliopsida; order Cucurbitales; family Cucurbitaceae; genus Cyclanthera; species Cyclanthera cordifolia. The sequence goes on from JBBMEG010028303.1 coordinate 4,235, forward strand.
TACATAAAAAATATAGTATGGAATAACAAAAATAGTTGTAACGACCCGAAGTTTCAGAGAAAATTCCATAGTTTAAATGAGTTAAAATAAGTAAATTAGTACAAAGCTAATTAGAAATAAGTTGTGTTGGTTATAGTATTCAATTAACTTAGATTAATTGGCATAAGATATTTCATAATTAATAGACTTAGTTATGGTTAGTCAATATAATTATGGGGTTTAAATTAATTTGGGTTAGAAATATGGAATTAAGCTATCTTAGGGTCAACTGTTCATTAAATGAATAATTAGTTAATAGAAATTCTAAATTAATTTGGGTTAAGATTATTACTTAATTAAATTGACTGAAGACGCCTAATTAAATGAATTTGTTTTTTAAGATAGATTTATGTGTATGAAGATTTAAGTGGGTTAATGAAGAAAGTGATTTGAAATAAGTAAATTAGGTGAAGAAATTGTCAAATTCAATTAGCTTTCACATGTAAGCTAGGGAAAAGAGAGAATCGGAAGAGTTTTAAATATTATAAGTATATACATGTTAATCAAGAAAAAGAAAAAAAAAAAGGATAAAGGAAAGCCCTTCTCTCTTTTTGAGAATAATGCGCCGCCTATCTCTCCCTCCCTTCCCCTTGGTTTCCAGTTTTTTTTTCAGTCCGCCTAATCGCCAACGTCGCTAAATGGCCATCGCTCACCGTGTTTTGTCCGCACCTGTCGTCTGCGTGGGTTCGTCTTGATCCGCGAGTCGTCGCTTTCAACGATCGTTGCCACCATCTTTGTTTTCTTTTGTTTCTTTGGTTAGTTCTCCTTAAAATTTCAATAATGAAGTCTAGAGTTTCTAAATAAAAGAGAGAAATTAAGGTTGGAGAAGATTATTTGAGACTCGTGGGACCCATGTGATTAATTGGTTAAACTAATAAAGATTTTTATTTTAAATAAGGCTTGGAATAAATAATTGTTGATTGTGATTGATTAATTAAAAAAAAAAATATAGTGATGGACACCTTTAGAGTGTGAAAAATAAGAAATTGAAAGTGGGCCTATTTATAGCTTCAGTTATGAATTATAATGGGTTTAGACTTCTCTGAATAAAAAACCCAATGATATTTGGATTACTTTTGATACGGGCCCAAATATGAAAGTATTAATTTTAAATTTAAAGGAAGCCCACTTATCTTTAGATCTTTGACCTGAGTTGGTCCACGAATTGTGAGCCGGTCTGAGTACTTGTGTTGGACCTGGTTCTCGATCTAGCGATTGTGATTCATCATGGATGTTGTTAAGTGTGTGGCTGTGATGTTGCCACTGCACTAAGCAGCTTGTCGGTTTGCTTTGCATGCCCTACACGTATTTCTCCACTTATTGTTGGCTATAAAAGCCCGTTTCCGAGCGAGTTGAGTCATTTGACTCGTTTTGCCTCGCTTAGAGATGGCTGAAACTCTCGTTCTTTTCTGTTTAAGCTTTCTCCCTTCTTCGTTGAAGGCTTGTTCAATCTTTCTTCGTTGAGTGCTGGGATCGTTGCTTCATCGTTAATGAAGCTTCTTTTGGTTGCGTTTACACTTCTTTTGTGTAGTCGTTACTTACCTAGAGATGTTTTAATGATTCTTGGCTGAGGAGTTGATGATACGACCATTCTTTGTAAAGGTAATGCTTTCGGTCTTCTGTTTCCAGTTTTGATTCTTTAGTTTAAATAGCCTTTTATCTCATACACTTTCTTTCTGTGATGTGTATATTCTGTACATTCATGTGATTGAGAGATGAGGAAGAGAGACAACAAGATCTACGTGGTTCGGCAAAGAAATGCCTACATCCACGGGTGAGTTTCCCTTCTTTATTTTCTTTATGTTTTTCTTTTCTTTTTGTATACATTTTCTATCATGCTTACATTACTTATACAAGTCACCAACTGATTATATATACATACAGTAGGATAGAAGAAAGAAAAAACACAAACTCTTAGGTAGTGCCTAGGTGGTTAGTGCCTAGGTTGTTTAGTATGAGTTTGTTTGAGCTTCGGTTGCAAACAACCGAAGTTTGTTATTAGATGGCTGTTAGGAGCATTTCAGGCCAATGTCTTGAAGTACTTTGCTATTTGGTGAAGCTTTGAGGCATTGGTTTGTTTATTTATAACATAGAAATAGGGATTTTTATGTGACAAAAGTGATTGATATTTAATTCCATGTAAATTTTTTGAAAGATAAAAAATTTAAAGTAATAATTTGTGTGGGTGGGGTAATTAAGTTCGTAAGATGAGAATCATGCGAGTTAAGTTTAGTTTAAATATGTGACATTTATTGAATATTTAGTGAAATTTGACAAAAGTAAAATGTTATGATTAAGACAACTTTAATTCACTTAAGAATAATGAAATTTGTATATACTTGATTTCCCCGTGAACCTTAGTCTATTGATTTGATTTACATGGACCCGCGTTTACCAAGTCAACTAAGTTTGACCAAGTATCAGGCCCCGAAATCCATTTTTCCAAGTTAGGTCTCCTTAGGTAAAATTGATGTCCTGAGTCCGTTTTGTGGTCGGTTTAGCACACCAAAGTCTAATTTGCCTATTTTGCATGTTTATTTGCTTATGTTGATAAGAACCTTCTTAGAACTTATTGAAAGCATTTTTGCGATCGTTTCAAGTAAGGATTTCTTACCGTGGGTTGTGTGGACCATGTACACTGTCTTGTCTTAACTTCATGTGAATATGTGTTGTGAATGATTATTGTATGCATGTATGCCTGGCTAAGCATGTAGATATTTATGATTGTTAGATGATCTGGTTTTAAAGAATGTGAACTATGTTATGTGATGCTTCGTGATGATGTGTGATAACCTGTTGTTGTGTAGCATGTTAGTTAGACTAGTATCGTTGTTTGAAAAGCCTAAAGAAGTGATGATGATGATATGGATACATGTTTATTGTTTTAGTATTGTGACACATGCTAATTACCATTTAGTAGTATGAGATGCCAAACGTGTAATTAGGATGTTAGAGGTTTGCATGTGTGCATGTTAATTACTGTTTATTACTATGAGATGCCAAACATGTAATTAGGATGCTGTATGTCTGCATGTGTGCATGTTAATTACTGTTTAGTGGTATGGGACACAAAACAAGTAATTAGGATGTACATATTTCCTTGTCTGTCATGAATGATAACTTAACAATATGAGACGCTAAGTAACCTGCCATGACAGAAGTTTGGTCATGAGTCATTCCTAGAAAGTTTGGTTAGTTTGTCATCATCTAGAGGCAGTAGAGGATGTGATGGACCATGCCTTCCTCATCGTTGGATATGGAATGTATTTGCTCCCTCCAATAGCCAGAGATGTGATGTTAGATGCCACCTCTAGCATAGCCTAGTTTGAGGCGTGCTAGAGCAGGACCTTAATCATAGTGTAAGCCTGCTATGTAAGGGTTTTTAGCTTCAGGTGTTGGGTCTGGACGGGCTGTCATAGCTGTTGTCGAGGGCCGACGACAACTGTGTTCAGTGTACACCTTTCTCGAGTTTAAGTTTAAGTTTAAGTTTAGTAAGTATAGACTTTGGAACCCATTTTAATTTAGTTCTAACATTTTTAATATTCAATTTTGATAGATAACAAGTATTGAGTTTTTGACCCAATTTGTCACATGAATAACTAAAACATTATGCAAAAATTTATTTTTAACAAAATGATTTTGCACATTATTCTTCTCAAACAACTTATTTCTTTAAGCATTTTTTAATTTAAAGCAATTTGGTCTTATTTGACCTTCAACTTCACAATAATAACATGTTGAAATAAATAAAGATTTTATATGCATATTTGTCGCAATTTCAGGATTACACACAAATTTAGCTTTATGCATATTTTTTCAATTTTCATGATTATGCGCAAATTTTGATTTTCATGTGAATCTCTATATTTTTATGATTATGATTAAAATGTTTATTATGAACACAGTTAGATTTAACATGAAATTGTTTAGGCACAAAAATTGAATTTTCATGAATATTTTTCACGTTTTCTTTCTTTGACACATATTTAGAATGAACAAGATTAGGAACCAACTGTAAAGCCCACACCTAGACTAGGGTCCCATCCAAACTAGGGTCTCATCTAGGCCTATACCTCATTTATTCGGTAAAATTATAATAGTTCGTAAAACGTGCGAACGAGTACCAAACTCTAAAACCAACAGAAAATAAATAAAAACCACAAATTTCTATTACATGTCTCTTTAGTAAAACCAGTGCATAAAACGACAATGCAAAAGGAAAATGGAAATAAAAAACATCTAGACTGTCTAGTCTAGTCCCGTGGTCTCCTTAGCTCCAAATCATCCATCCTGGTAATGCTCGTGTGCACGTGTGGAAGCCTACAGAGAATAGGGGTGAGTTGTTAAACCCAGTAAGGATCTCTAACTTGGGATAAGTACAAGCATAAATATAGTGAATTGAATGCAGATACAAGATATGAGATGATGCGTGAGATAAATGATAATATCGAGCAACCTCAATAGGGCCATGTAGTTCTAAGTCTTCATTAAAAATTAATGGTGACACTGGGGCTACCCTGATGGGACATGCCACTATCAACACTCATAAGATAATAACATACACTTTTCGGGTCTACCCTTTCAGGGCAATGTCACTCCCAGGCCTTCAATTGATGCTCATTTTTTGATTTTCATAGATGCATGTGTAATGCAGATAACTAGGTTCACATCAATATAATTAATATATCAACAGGTGTATCATGAAGACATGCCAGCTTAACATAAATCATTAACTCAGTTCATCAATACATACACACACACACACACACACATATATATATATACACATATCGTTCATAACATAGCAATTATGTACAGTACATGTCATGCAAATCAATAGTGCAATTAATACAGATCATCAAGTAAATTCCACATATTTCATCATACATATGCTTATAATTACCCACATAACCCCAAGCTAATGATAAGATCCTCTTACCATGGCCGAATTTCACTAATGATAAGATCCTCTTACCGGCAGAATTTCACTAATTGAACACGTTTAAACCAAAAAAAAATCAAAAGAATTTTTGGAAGTCCTGGTAAGCCAAAATTACAAAACTGACCTTTAAAATCTATGGAAGAAAAACCCGGGTTGTTACATTTTTAGCAAAACATATATATATATATATATATATATATGTCTAGGCAGACTACAAGTATATTTAATCATACTAATGTTAGAACTTGATGAACAATTTTCATTCTCATAGCCAAATCTACTTTAATCCATAAAATGTTTACTCATATCAATAGTTTTATCAAATATTCGAGAATTCGTTGTCATTTTCTTTGTTAATGCCGAAACATGGTCAACCAGAATCAACCATAAAGATTTATTTATGGAGGAGGAAATTGCCTTCAAAACAACAAAAATTAGGCAGATCTGTGTGGTGTTAGCCACAGGGCCTTTGATGCCTAATTAGTAGGGTATGTAGAGAGTATTTTATAGATAGCTTAAGAGCTTGAGCAATAGCTTAGAGAGGGTTTATTAACTAAGAATTGCTTGGCTTGAAATAGAGAACCCTTTGATCTTTTATACCTTAGGGGTGTAACGATCATGTCTCATGGGTTACTTATACTTGATCAACCTTTGCGGGTCCTGACCTTCATGGACAATTCCTTAAGGGTGTGGGCCTTCTCGATGTAACTCCTGATTGTTATCGAAAAATCTAGTTGTCACTTGAACTCGGTCGGCTGTGAGGAGAGTCCTGACCTCCAAGGCTTTCCCCTCTTAGGGTTATTCACCTTTGACCGTCCCCTCGAGGATCGACTTTGACTTTGTCAACCTTGACCTCTATGGCATGCCCCCTAAAGGAGTGTTCACCCTCGGTGTAACTCCTGTCTGTTATTGGCCAATCCAGTTGTCCCTTGGACTCGATCAACTTTTAAGTGAGTTCGAACCTCCACCGCTTTCTCCTCCAAGTGGGTGTTCACCTTTGACCGTCCTCTCAGGGATCGACTTTTGACTCGATCGACCTTGGCCTTAATGGCTTGCCCTTTTTAAGGGGGTGTTCAACTTTGTTGTTACTTTTGGCCATTATTGATGGATCTAGTACTCACTTGGACTCGGTAGACTCTTCGGGTAGTTCTAACCTTCACGGCTTTCCCTTAAAGGGTTTTTCCTTATTTAGCCGTCATCTAGAAGGTTGAGGCTGCAAAGGGCTCACTCCTAGGGAGCAAAGCTTTCCTTGGCCGACCCCGAAGGGGTCTTGGCCTCCTTTCGCAGACCCTTGAGGGGTTCTCGCCTCTTTTGGTCGGCCCAGAAGAGGTTCTGGCCTTTTTTGGCCGACCCGTAGGAGGTCTTGGTCTCATTTGGCCTACCTTCGGGGGGTCTTAGTCTGCTTTGGCTGTCCGACGGGGGGTTCTGGCCTACTTTGGTAGACTTCTAGGGGTTTTTGGCCTACTTTTGTCGACCCCTAGAGAGGGGGGTCAGGAGGCTTGGGCGACCCCTTTGAGGTCAAGTGATAAGGATCATAGAATTCGACAAGATCCTCAACTACTCTAGAAGAGTTGGAGCATTTGAAGTAAACAAAATAAACATTAATTTTTTTGAATTTTAGAATATTTTATGTAATTTTTCAATTTTAAACATATTTTTAATGTTTTACGTTACAATTTGTTTAGGCTATAAAAAGCCATGAATTTAGTTGTATAGGATAGATTTTGGATGAATGAAAAATAGTTCTCTACAAGAGATTCTTTCCTTTGCAATTCTTGTGATAGAAAGCATGTGAGTCATTCAATCTAACCTTGATCAAGTTTGTTTGTGCAGTAACTCAATCTAGAACAAGATCTTCCATATCTTGCTTCTAGATCTTTGATCAAATAGGTAATCAAAATTCTAGCATTTTCCTCTCGGTTGTTCCAAATTCATAGGGAGGTGTTAATCTCTTAGATCCAAAGGTTCTTGCTTCATTATAAGCTTGGATCTTTGGGCTGAGAATTAGGGTTGCCTTATCATCAAGGCTTCCTTTGGCCAACCTCACTGAGGTTTTGTCCTTATCCGGATATTTCAGGATATATTTTTTCTTAAACATTACCCCCACTCTTCTTTTCTGGATTTTCAAAGTTGTCAGATTTTGAAGAGTAGTTTGTAACTTAGGATTTCAAGTTAAGTAGGCTCTCTTTTTTAGTCTTGCTATTTTTTAGCACTTTTTTCAAATTTTTGGCCAACTAGGTTCTCCTCCTTGAGTGTCACCACTTTTAGGCACTTTTTTAAAATCGTGGCTAGTCAGGTTTTCTTTTTAGAGATTCACCCCCTTTTCGACATTCTTTTCAAACCTTTGGCTAAGTAAGTTCCCTTTGTAAAGTATCACCACCCTTTAGCACTTTTTGGCCAAGTAGGCTCTCTTTTTAGAGGTTCACCACCCTTTAACACATTTTTTAAAATTTTAGCCAAGTAGCTATCTTTTCACAGACTTACTACCTTTAGGTACTTTTTAAAAATTTAGGCTAGGTAGGTTCTATTAGTAGAGATTCACCCTTCTTAGGCTCTTTCTTTGAACTATAAGCTAATTACGCTCACGTTGTAGAGACTTGTCCTATTTAGCACTTTTTTCAAAATTTTGGCTTCTTCGCATGCATATTCTTGAACTTTGCTCATTCCTTCGTCTGATTATGAGGATGAAGTATGCCCCACCTTAGCCTCCTCTTCTTAAAATAAAACTAGGCTTAAGACCTTGGTAGTCTGGTCCAAGTTCGAACCGATTGCTTCAACATTGGCCAGCATGACTTACATAAGCTTAGAGCAGAGTTCCTTGTTCTGTTGAATGACCCTTAGGCTTCTTGTGGATAAGGAAATTTACAACAAGCTTCCCTAAGTGAAGTGAGGCTTTATGTCACTATGTTTGAAAGAGAGGTTCGATTGCCTCTTATTTTTTTCTCTTTAAGAATTCTTGTACATGGCTGGGTTGGCTCCGACACAGGTGGCTCCCAACACTTCGAATGTGTTTTTTGGAGTCAACAACCTCTAGAGCTACACATGATTTGAGGGTTCTTTTAGTGCTCAAGATCTTTGTTCCTTGTATCATTTTTGCCAAAATCCTGATAAGCTTGTTGGATGCTATATTATGCCTTAGGAGCAGATTATCTTCATTGGTTTGTTGCCTTGACTTGTAGAATGGGTGGAAGGACAAATGGTTTTTCATCGGTGGATCTTGAGTTTCTACTTGTTCAGATGCTTCAATTATTGTTCCAACCACTTTTAGAACATATGGTATATCTTCTTTCATGGCACTTGTACATATCCTCTCATATGTTTTGCTTACATTTTAGATTTGTTTTCCAGTGTATAGGAAACTGAACCTTCGTTCAAGAATGTTGAAGTTTTATGACCTCGTAACGATTTATTCCCTTGAAGTCACTCGATGTGCTTATTACTTGACTACCGAGTCTTTGGCACTTTACAACCTTTTGCCAAAGTCAGCCATGCCCTATGATTCGGGCTCAGACTGCTCTGTCCTACCAGAATGATCTGGCCCAGGTATGCTGACTAGGGGCTCAGTTCTTGTACCTTCAAGATGTAGGCATCGCTTTAAAAATCTTGTTTATTTTGTGCAGCTGCAATAGATTATGAACCTACACTAGGCTTGCGTTCGATGTCGTGACTCGCTATTCCTTCAACCCTACTTTAAGGTCTCACAGCAATGATACGGTGGACCTTACTTCAGAGGACTATCTACTTCCTGTTGATGAAGATGTTGAGCTTTTTCTTCAAGAGGTTCCAGAGGACTTGACCTTGGCGCTGGCCCAGAATTTGATGGGACGACCACTACTTCTGACCACCCTCTTTCTTCTACTCGAGCCAGCTCGCACGCTCCTCGAACACCTTCATTTTAACCTTCTTTTGGATTTGACTCCTATTTTCTATCAAGATCATACTACCCTATCTTGAATCTAATGGAGGAGAGAACTTTTGTTTCTGGCCTATTGTTATAGGTAGAAACTTCTCCCATGCCATTTCCCAGTAGAGACGCTTCCCAAGTGTTGAAGGAGAGAGTTCGCTTGATGCATCAGGTATGCTTGTTACACTCGCACTTTGTCATATTTTTCGCTCATTTTTTACAATGGCCTTATAATTTTTGTTTGCATGCCTTTATACACCTTGCTTCAGCTTCTCGGCACCTTTCATGGAACTTGCGTTATATGCGCTCGTCTTGGTCTTCCAACATCGATCAACTCAAGTGGGACTTGGCCTAAGCTAGTGAGGCTCGACGTATTGTTGAGGTCGCCTCCTCTGAGGAATGGACTTTCGCCAAGGTAGCCTAGATTCTTGTTGCTCGAACTCGTAAGGAAGACTTATCTACCATTGCTTAGCTTCTTCGAGAGTTGGCTTCTGCTAAATGGAAGCTGAAGAATGTCGCTTACATGGAAAATTTGGTGAAAGGCTTTTCTACATTTGTAATATTAGAGAATAATGCTGAGGCTACTACTATGGGTTGGGCGTTTGACCGAATTCAAGAATGAATTAGCTATGGTAATCTCTTGCCTCTCTTCAAGTCCCTTTGCGCCACAGTTGTAGAAAGGTTGTTGACCCTTCTTTGCCGGCTTTTGAGTCGGAACTTCTTAGTGAACTGGTGCATGTTGCTTATGATTCCCACTTCTTCTAGGTTATGCCTGAAAATGACATTCTGGTTCGAGCTTCTCTAGCAAGAATTGATTCTGTCTAAGCTGGGCTTAGGTTGGCCAAGTTCAACAAGGCGCGACATTGGGAGCACATGACGCCTTTGTTGTTTTTTTGTGTATTCATTTTAATTTTTTGGAACATAACATCTTTTATTTAAGTCTTGTATGATCAACCACTATCTTTTGAATAACCTTTCCTAGGATTAACTCTTCATAGCTCTTATTGGACTTGCCTCATGCACGTTGTCAGATAATGATCCAGGTCTCTTGAGGCGATAGTGAATCTTTGCCTCTCATCTTTTTACTAGGGGACTCGAACACTTTGTTGCCTTTTTCAATGTACTCTTTCAGGTATCTCCTTCGAATAAGGGACTCTATTAACCCTTTTAAATTGTGGCAGTCTGAGATCGCATGCTTGTGATCTTTGTGAAATAGGTTATATTTGCCCTTATTTCACTTGTCAACTCTTCCTTTGATCGTTCCTGGCCATTTCAACATCTCTTTGTCTAGGATCTCTATAAGAATTTGCTTTACTGATACTATAGTCATATTGTACCTCTCGAACTAGTTGATAGGTGTTAGTGATTATGCTTTAGAGGCCAAGTAGTTTGAATATTTGAGAACGAGCATTTAATGTTAGACATTTAATTTTATTTTTAGTTATAATATTCAAACGTCATTCAACCTTATAACATTAATTTGAACATATTGGGTTGATAATTATTATTTGAGAATTATAAACTAATATGTTGACATATTAATTGGTTTAATAATTATTGAATAATTATTAAATGGAGAATTATGTTGGACATATTAACTGAATTAATAATTATTAGATAATTATTAAAGAAGAGAATTAAAATATTGGATATATTAATTATACGATTCAATTATTTAATAATATATTGGATATATTATGTTTTTGAAATTTATTGGATAAATATCAAATAAAATAAATAAAATAATATTATGGATTTTTGAAATCCGTATTTAAAATTAGGAAAGGAATATCGTTGTTTTTTCTAATATCTTTAATATTAGATATTCAAAGATATTATATTTTCTTATTGTAAATATTCACTCCTCTACTATCTAATATTATTTATTAAATGATGAATGATTAATTTATTTGATAAATTAATTATGTAAATAGTTATTAAATAATTATTTATCAAGAAAGAACTAAATAATATGTTGGACATATTAATTGAATTCATAATTATTGAATAGTTATTAAGAGAGCATTAATTAATATATTGGATTTATTAATTGAATTAATATGTATGAGATAAATATTAATTAACAATAACTAATTAATATACTAGATATACTAATTAACGTCATATTTATTAGATAAATATTAATTTAGGAGAATTAATTATTATGTTGGATATATTAATTGAATTAATATTTGAATCATGTTTGAATAATCTGGAAAGAGTTCTTAATAGGTATGAAAAGATTAAATCTTGTTTTGAATCGTGAAAAATGCTATTTCATGGCAAGGGAAGGAATAGTTTTAGTTTACAAGATTTCAAAGGAATGAATTCCTGTGGAAAAGGAAAAAATTGAAGTGTTTGTGAAGCTAAACTATCCAGAGAGTGTGAAAAATGTTAGAAGTTTTCTTGGACTCGCAGGCTTTTATAGGGGGTTCATTAAAGACTTTTAAAAAATTTCAGTAACATTGTCTGTTGCTGGAGCAAAAATCGTGTCTTTAACTTTGATGAAGCTTATGCTGCCAATTTTAATATTTTTAAGAAAGTCTTAATCTCAGGACAAATAATAGCTCTCCCGAATTGGAACAAACCATTTTATTTAATGTACGACGCTAGCGATTTTGTTGTGGGCACAACTTTGGGTCAGTGAGGGGAGAAAGTGATTCATCCTACATACTAGGATACCAAAACTTTATATGAAGCACATAACAATTATACCACAATTGAAAACAAGATATTAGATGTAGTATTCGTGCTTGATAAGTTTAGAACTTATTTGATAGGGTCTAAAGTAATAGTTTACACAAATGATGCAGTTATCAAGTATTTAATGAGAGAAGTAGATGCCAAGCCTCGGTTAATAAGGTGAGTTCTTCTTCTACAATAGTTCGATGTGAAAACTTTGGATATAAAGGTAGTGAAAACCATGTTGCATATCACTTGTATAGGATAGAGAAACCAAAGGTTTTGCGCAAGAAATTTGAAATCGAGGAAACTTTTTCTGATGAACAGTTGTTTGTTTATACAAGTGTTCATCAAACTGAAACTCTATGGTTTGTTGGTATTGTAAATTACGTAGTTAGTGATATTCTGCCGATAGGGTTAAGTAGCCACCAAAAGAAAAAAAAATTCTTATACGAGTTTAGAAGTTATTTTTGGGATGAACCATATTTGTATAAGCAATGTGCTGATTATATGATTCGAAGATGTGTAGGTGACAATGAGAGCAAGGAGATTCTTCAAGAATGTCATGCATTTGCATTCATAGAGCTTTAGCCTTACTGTTAAAGAAATATAATATTACCCATAAGATTGCTACAACATATTATCCTGAAACAAACGAACAGGTAGAAATATCAAACAGAGAGATAAATTAAATTTTAGAAAAGTTGATTAACCCAAATAGAAAAGATATGTTTAATAAGTTAGATGAATCATTATGGACTATACAAAAATTAGTATAATTGACGCTTGACATTTTTAAATAGTTGGCGTTTATAATAAAAGAACGTCAAGTAATATATCTTAAACATGAAACGTGTCGACTAATGAAAAAAGGTGTGCAAGGGGATTTATAAATAGTTGAGATTTATAAGAAATGAACGTCAAGCAATATATCTTAAACATGAAAATCGTCAACTAATAAGAAAAGATGCATGAAAGAATTTAAAAATAATTGACGTTTATTAGAAACAAACATCAAGTAATATATCATAAATATGAAAAATGTTAACTAATGTTATTTGTAAATACTTTACATTTATAAGAAATGAGCGACAAGTAATATATCTTGAACATGAAAAACGTCAACTAATGTGAAAAGGCACACGAGGGCGTTTATAAATAGTTGACGTTTATAAGAAACGAACATCAAGTAATATATCTTAAACATGAAAAGCGTTAGCGAATGTGATTTATAAATAGTGGACATTTATAAGAAAAAAACGCAAAGTAATATATCTTAAACATGAAACCCGTCAACTGATGTGAAAAAGCGCTTGACATTTTTAAATAGTTGATATTTATAAGAAACAAACGTTAAGTAATTGTAACACCCCAAAAACTCTAAGTAACATACAATAAATTACAACTAAAAGACAACAACTTGAGAACCGAGTATGTAATCTTGGTCACCTACCACAAGGCATAGGCCACCGAACACAACCAAAATTGGTTGCAAAAGCTCTATTAAAACCTGCCATATTTAGCAAGATCGCCAAAGTGAGTATATTTATATAAAGTAAGTAGCTTTTCTACGCAATAACTATCATTCATCAACTGAAGCTACAAGGTCACACTAGTAACTTCTGAACACGGATCAACCATGTCCATTATACTAGAATTCTCACTACTGTTAATCACTTACAACACACCACCTTATCTGTCATGCACATTTATACTCCAATTTGAATACAACTCTTTACTCACTAAGCTCCCTAACTAGAGCATGTAACACCTCTACAGATGAAGCACAAAAGTATAATACTCATGCCCTAAGTGATAAGTAGTATCACAACTTTCGAGTAGAAGGGGTGATCCCGCTTACTACACACCACTTTAAGGAATTCCACCATAAACCCTTACCATCTAGGGTAAACCGGTATAACACCACTCACATTTGGCCACTCTCTCAAACCTGCTTATCAACCTGTATTCATGGTTACAAGAACCTGTACACTAAGAGATACTCACTCATGTATGTATGTCAAACACATCTTTGAACTATTGATTCGATCAATCTCACAAGGTTATCGTATTTATCGCACTAGCACACCTCTTAGTTGTTAAACAACTAATCTCAAGCCCAAAAACCAAGTTCAACTCCCGACTCTTCCAACTATCATTGAGGAATAAAAAGCTCGCATACTACATAAACAGACGTTCTGGATTATCAAAGGAAGAGAAAATCATTAGATATGCTTAGCTAAGCGTAGTTTAGCTAAGCTTTGGAATTTTGATTACTTAAACAGACGTTCTGGATTATCAAAGGAAGAGAAGATCATTGGATATGCTTAGCTGGAGCATTATGTTAGAAGGGAGGAATATTGGAATGAAGAAAAGAGTAGTTGAAAGTGGTGCACTTTTATTAAACACACATTAGAATCGTATGATTGGCATGAATCCCGAGGTTGGCAGATTAGATCTCAAACGTTGATGGAATTTTGTATATATTGTGAATTGCATGAGCAATTCAGTACGTTGGGACTCTGTCCATTGAAGTATAGCAGTTGTTTGCTTTTTACCTTTTAAAGTTCAATGCTTTAGCAATCTGTTATCATTAATCTTAATCTAGCCGATCTATCATATTTGTGTAGTCTTTGGGTGTTTATTGTTCTCTTATAAATTTCTTGCGCATTTACAATTCACGATTGAAAAACAAATTTGCCTAACATATTCAACACAAGTAAGAAAGTATTATTCAAATCCCTGTGAAGAATGACCCTTTATAAGAATTAAAGCTTGACTACAATATGACGTCTATACTTGCACATACAAATTCAATCTCGAGTATTTGTATTCTGACAGAGTATATTGCTTCAGCAAAGGCATTTGAGGTAGATTAGGTAGGGTCATGTGACCATTGTGTTGAATTCTTCATCCGTCCTATCTCTCAATCCATAGACCTTATTCTATGTCGACGCACTCCAGTCGATCTTTACACTACACACCTAGCTTTTATAACGTATTTTTTCATTAATGTTATAGTTGTAGAGTTGCTATACCTACTCAGAAACTACTTCAATTGCTAGCTGGATGAACTTGTGCCATCCCTCCAAACTACGATTTCTTTAACACAAGAGGGTGCATCGTCAATTTGAAAGTCCAATTCTTGATGGAAGAGCTTTGTCTTCAAAAATTCGTATCGCTCCATTGCTTTCTTTGACACTAGCTACGCGATAGGCCTTGATGGCTCTACACCAAAAAATCATCTTTTCTTCTTTGCAATAGAGTGAAGTACATATACAATTATCAGAGCATTATGCTTTCTTAACTTTGAACTCTATACTGGTAGAGTAGATGAAGCGCTCGTATTCTTTCTCTGACATATCACACATCATCGTCACTTTTCTTGACTTTTCCCATTCCTTTTATTGATTTGTGTTCTCCCAAAGGCATCGCTTTGCCTTTCTTCATTACTTCTAGTTTTGTTTTCTTGTCTGCCTTGCTCATTATCATTTTCTCCTCTTCTTCCTTAATCTTTGCTTCAAAAACCTTTTCCTTGCCCTTCGTATCGTAATCTTTCATTACATCATCCTCCAAGTTATCATCAGCAACGAGAAATACCGTGCATAATGGCTTAACATCATAAAGTTCACTAGGTGAAGGCCTTTTGGTTTCCTATTCTATTGAACTCCATGTTAGGAATTGTGACCTAAAGGCTTAGTGGTTTGTATATTAGAATAAACATATAATGTTAGACATTTAATGTCATATTTAAGTTATTAATAAAAGATATTATTTTCATATATTACGTATTTAATACTCAAACGTCACTAAGCCTTATCACATTAATTAGATTATGACAATATGCTCATAGTTATTTGAATACACACTTAGACAAGTATGTGAGACATACAAGTGGATCTAGTTTCAAGTCAATAACCTAAAACGTCTAAAGTATACGAACTAAGGCAAGGATGCCCAAGTATTTGTGACATTATTGGTACAACTCACTTTCAATAGTTGCAAACGACTTTTTCTTGGTTTTTTATGTTGAAATATGTGAGTGAAAAAGAAGTTTTTGCATAAGATGAGACTAAAAGGTCTTTGATTGAGCTGTTAATTTCGTTATAGGCTTGCATCAACTACTTCGTTAAAGGATGATCATATGTCGATGTGATCTTAATTCTGAGTGGATTGCAAGCTCATACTTTATGAAAGCGTTCTTAGATGTGCGTGGGTAAGACCAGCCAAACAGTGTCGAGTCAATAAGCCTTGGGGATTGTTATGTGAGTGGTTGGGAACCACTAGAAGAATGTCTAGTTTTCTCGATGGCGAGAAAATGTCGGGAAGATTCAAAAAACCGTCTGGAAACCACTACAACCCTCTCCTTTTACACTATCGGATTGATTTCCTAAAACAATTGTTCGTATTTCCTCTTCTGTCATAGGTTGTGAGCTTTCTGTGATTCTTCATGCATATCATATATTTTTTGCTGTATAATAAGTAATATTAGTAAATATTATAAATTGTAGAAAAAAAAATTATATTTAAAACTTACCTAAACATTTTCTGATTCTTGTGATGACCAACATTTTCCTTCCTTAAAATAAGTTTCACGAAACAATTCAATCGGTCCCAATATCTGACCTCCTTGATTTTTCTATTTGTTATTCATTTTATAATAAAGAATGAGAAATACATTGAGATAGTGTTCATAATCATTTATCAATAAACAATACAAAATATATAATGTAATTACGTTCTCTCATATGTGCATGAAACTCTTTGAACCACCTCTGTGGTTGTGTTGTACTTTACAACAGGATTCGCTAGGCTTCTTATAAGTTTTATAGAAAAATAATATATTTATGTCAAAGTCAATATTTACAAAAAAAATACATTAATTGAAAATTAGGAACTCAATGATAATATACCTTAAACTTAGGAGATTCAAATCTATCACATAAGAAATGTCTATCTTCTATGTTATTACAACGATCATGTGGCTTATTTCTGGCCTCTTTGGGATCAAAAGTCTCATCTTGCCAGGACAAATCATATTTAAATTGTTTAAATACTTTTCTCATTGTTTGTGCAAAAAATTGATTTAGATAATTGTCATTTAAATCGATATAAAAATTTTATTTTGAATTTTTATGGATGACGTCTCTTCTTTTACAAACAAGACAAGCTTGAACCCTTTCGTACACCAACAAAAAAAAAAAATCCCATACGCAAAAAAGTCATTAATTGTCCACAATAAAGTAGCATGCATTTTAAAGTAGCACCGTCAGATGCGTCACATGTCTGTACGCCAATATGCCATAATTGTTCTAACTCATCAATTAATGGTTGCAAGTAAACGTTAAATTCCTTGACTGGAGATTTTGGACTTGGAATCAATAATGACATAATCAAATTTGTTTCTTTCATACACTTCCAAGGTGGTAAGTTATATTTCACTAACATGAGTGACCATATGTTGTATGTCGTACTCATATTTTTGAATGGGTTAAGTCCATCTGAAGAAAGTCCTAAAAGAATATTTCTTGGATCTGAAGCGAACTCGGGGTATTCTTTATCAAAATATTTCCACTCTCACCATCTGCAGGATGTCTTAATATATCTTATTCCACAACACGCTTCTCGTTATGCTATCTCATGTCAGAAGCATAAGATTTGAAGCAAATAACCGCTGCAATCTCGGTATTAATGGAAAATAGTGTAATACTTTCTGAGGTATCTTTTTTTCAACACTGTTGTTAGTTTTATACCGAGATTCACCACATACTAGACACTCTAGACAATATGGAGTCATATTTAGAAGTATGAATGTTATTATAACTCAATCCTAGATCACACAACTTTCATTTGGCTTCGTAGTAACTACTGGAATGTTAGCATCGATTGGGAATGCTTCTTTTCATATCAAATGATGTATTACTCCAACCGTTATAAACTTTTAAATGCATCAGTTTTACTAAAAAACTTAATGAAGAGGACTGTGTACACCCAACATATAAGGAATTACATGTTTTGTTCATCAACTTATGGAACGAACTTGAACTACCAACTTCATTCATTCTCCGTGGAATCACATTTTCAAATATATTATCTCCATCTGGATCATCTTCAACACTTGGGACAACCACCTCATTAAGTAGTTCTAACATTTCATTCAGCATATTTTGCTTACTTGACTCGGGTTCATGTGATGTTCCATTCATTGGTACCGGCGTTACGACAGATTGGCGCTCATACCTAGATACAACAAAAGGTTCTCCATGAAAAATCCATAAAGTGAATGATTCGGAAAACCTATAGTTGAATAAATGATGTTCCATTTCATCTATCGAGTGCCTATATGAATTCAAGCAGTGTTTACATAGACATCTTATTTTTCCCTCATTGTTTACATGATCTATCGCCATCTCTAAAAATTTTCTAACCCCTTCAGTGTACTCATTAGATAATTTATCTCTATTATTAATCCGGTCTTTATTCATAATTGTTTTTTGATAACTAGTAACATAACAGATTTATTTATGTATTATTTTGAAGCACGAATTTAATAACTTATAAATGATATTATTTATGGATTTATTTATGTATTATTTTCGATAAAGTTTATAATTTAACATAAGTTGATGAATAAAATTAACATTAGTTAAACTTATGGCATACAACAAAAAGTAGCCAACAAAGAACTTAGATCTAACATGCAACATAAAATACAACGAAAATGATTTCAAACTTAAAATTCAACTTTAGTTCATCTACAACAAAAATTTATGACATATAACAAAATAATTGGAAAACTAAGAATTTAGATCTACAAAAATGAAACTTTTTTTTAACATACACTTACATCTAAACATGCAAGAAAAAAATAAAACTAGAATATACAAAAATGCAAAAAACAAATAATAACAATAATCACTTTTGACTGAATAACATTTGACCAATTATTAATTAATGTAATAAGTGATCAATTTATTAAAACTTAATTGATTTCAAACTTAAAATTAAACTTAAGCTCAACATCTTAGATCTACAACAAAAACTTATGACATACAACAAAAAATTAGCGAACTAAGAATTTAGATTTTACATACACTTACATCTACAAAAATTAAACTTTTTTCTAATATACACTTGATCTAACATGTAAAAACATAAAATTAGAATATACAAAAATTCAAAAAAAAAAAAAACACAAGAATGAAAATTAACTAATTAAATTTTGAACAATCATTGATTAATTTAATCAGTGTCAAATAATAAAAACTAAAATTAAACTTAAGTTCAAGAACTTAGATCTACCACAAAAACTTAAAACATACAACAAAAGAATGGCAAACAAAGAACTTACATCTAACATAATTTTAGATTTACAAAAATGAAACTTTTAGTATAGATCTACACTTAGATCTAAAATGCAAAAACTTTTAGATCATTATTGTTGAAATAATTTATATTATTTATTAATTCTGATTTTTTTAGTATTAATATTTTATTTAATCTAACAGATCGTG
>JBBMEG010028324.1:0-23312 GCA_037832605.1 Cyclanthera cordifolia
GGAGTAGCCCACCTTGTATTATATGTGGTTGGAGGACTCCCCACCTTACCGATGTGGGATGTTTGAGATCCTCAACAGTCAACACACCCTCTTTTTGTGCATTTAAATTTGAGATATTTATTTCTTTTCATTGGATTTTGGTATCTGAGGAAAGTAGAGAGCAAAATAAATAAATAAATTATGGTGTGTGTGTTTATAAAATAATATATTTATGTAACGTTGAACTAAATTATCATTTATTATGTGATCAATATTTTCCATATTTATGTTCAAATTATAATGTTATTCAAGTTTGGAAAATCATAAATATAAATAATTTATCTTTATAAATCTATTTTTTTATAGAATATGTTCAATAATCCTTAGTGTTTGTAAAATTGTGAAGTGTTTATTTTGAGTGTTTAGAAACGATGAGTTATTTTGAGTGATTATAAAGAAGAAATTGTAATAAAAACCATAATCAAACTCTCAAAGATACAAAATTGATGTCTAAATTATCTAAAAAAGAAAATATCAAATGATATATCTTATATATGATTTACAAAACTCAAATATAATTCGACATAACCTAATATTTAACCAAGATTCTAACTAATTAATTGATGTAAAGTCGCAAAAACTCAACGTTATAATTCATGAAAATACGTTGAAGTGTGATACTTTTGACTTTTAAAATTTTCTATACGTTGAACCTTTGCTTAAATTTTGTCTTTCTACTTTATTATTATTTCATTTTCTAAGTCGCATTTGAATTATGTTTCGCCTGTAAATATCACCACACAAGTTTTTGCTCGTAAAGATGTCGACGTCCACCTAGGATGGTTGCTAAATTCGTTGAATTTCAAGTATTTAACGACATGATTTTGTCAAAGCGAGCATAGGTTAGCTGGCACTAGTGATGCATTAATATCCACTCGATCAATGATTTTAAGTCTTCGTGGTACATTCTATGTGGGATCTGTTGTTCCATTTTCCCAATTTTTTGTAACGTCCAAGGTCTAGGATTTGAAATCTGAATTTGTCCTCCAGCATTTCCCTGCTACCCCTTCACGTTATTAATAGCTTTGACGGCTTCTAAAAATGAAGACTATCTACGTAAATTAACACTGGTCTTCTCAGCTAAACATGCTTAATTGTGAAGTTTTTATGATTGAGGCATCAAAAATGAACGTGCACCTTGTTCTGAGGATCTCTTTCATTCATATGTAGACTTGATTTCTTCATGTATCCCTCGTATACTCTAACGTTAAGTTTTTGTTTCATTGTCAATTTGATTTCAATCATTTTTATTTTACTAATCACTCGAAATAATTCATATTTATAATGACTTTGTTTCACATTTACATTTAAATATGTTCTTTCTTCAAATCTTGGTACCAATATTATTTTTTTTATTGTTGTTATATATTTGGTTTTTGGTTTGCTTTTCTATGTTTGTTTTTCATAAAAAAATCGAACCGAACTAATATATTTTATTTTTTTTTTAAATATCCAATTGATTGGATCGATATAATTCGGATATTTCACTTCTTTTTTTTTTTTAATCTTTCATCCATAGTATTCAATTTTAGATTAACAACACAATATTTGAATTAGGGATCTAACTTCTTAGTTAGATCATACTTAATGCAATTTATGTGATGAAACATGACCATCAAATTATAGACAAATGTAATTGATGAATATGATTGAACGAACATAAAATGAAAAAATTCTAAGTTTAAAAGGAAACAATGAAAAACAAAAATTCAGTTACGATTTTTTCTTCCAATCTTTATTTATCCCTATTTTCTTAATTTTAATTTTGATTTTGAATGGCAATAAAAAAGGTATTGGAATCATCTATACATCCAAGCCCTATATAATAAACACTCAAAAACTTCAAAATTATTATATTAAAAAAATAAAAGTTCGTTATCATAAACACATAAACAGATGAATTGAAATTCAAGTTTGTTATCACGAAAACATAAATCGATAAGTTAATTAATTTGAGATTTGTTGTCGAAAAGCCAACATAATCTACCTGGTTGTCATATATCTTATTTTGTATGCATATTTTTTCGAAACCAACCGCCAATATATATTACTCAAGAAAGCATACCAGAACAATCCTCGTGAACGAATGATCCAATATTATTTTGTATGAATATATATACTTATTTTATTTATTTTTTCTAATTCTTTCCACATTGCATTTGAAATAGTAAATTAAAGGGACTTTTGCATATACCAAAATTATAAAGTTAAATTTGGGTAAAAAAGCATATCTCTTTATATATTGTGATATCAATCTTGTGGGTCAGTTGCATATACATGATCAGACAAGTGATATCTGCTAAAAAAAAAGTGAATCCATAAAAGACAAAGAATATTACCTATCACTTATTTGCTTTTTTTTTTTTTTTTTTTTTTTTTTTTGACAATATTTTAGCCCACTTGAGCCAGCATGTTGGTGTATGTTTTAAAAAGACTAAGGGAATATTTTCCAACAATTTTTTTTTTTAAAGTAATATTTGACAACAATTTAACTTGCAATTGTTTTAGTTTTCTCAATAATTTTAAGTTGGTATTAAGCCGTCTACTTTAGGTCTAAATACACACTACACATAATAATGTAAAGCCTAATTTTAAAAAGTGTTGCCGAACCGGTGAGTGACACAGTAATTTTATTGTTTAGCGTTATTCCAGTTCAATAGTCGTTGTCTATGTATGCTTTGTTATCCCCTCCCCTAAATTGTACTAACAAAAAAAATAAAAAAGTGTTTGGTAAATTTTAAATTTTAAAATGTGTGTGTATTTTCATAACTATTTTAAACAAACAAGATATAATTACAATTTTTTCTTTACTGTCATTTGAAATAACTCTTCATTTTTAATCACTCCACAACTTTATGAAAATAAACCCTCCAAAATTATTAAGCGTAGAATAAGAAATTCAACAATTTATTAAAGGAAAATTACTCTCCATATAAATTTTTCATTTATCTATTTTAATTATAGTATTTAAAAAAAATAATTTATATATAGCAAATTTTCATTCGTTTTTCAAAACTTTCAATTTTATCTCCATTCTCAACAAAAATAATTGAATCTATCAGCGAACGGATTGAAAGTGGGTGTATTTTAATGATTTATATAAACAAAAACATTTTTGGATACAATAAATATTTTTCAAAATTTTACTATATAAAAAAATTAAAGTTTTTTTGGCTTTATATGAAAAACCCCCTTTATTAAAGTACACTTTATAATTAAATATATATTTTTTAAAATCAAATAAAATATAGGTGTATAAAATTTTATATACAAGAGACGAGAGAGAAGTAAAACAAACGATAAAAACACGTTAAAAAAAAAACAGTAAACACACTGATTTGGCTTTATGCCCCGACGGACCTCGATACTCAAGAGAGAGAAAAATATAAATTAAAAATTACAAAAATAATAAGTGAATAAGGAATCTCAGAAACCGTGCACTTTTGTCGAACATGTGTGAATTTTTTTTTTTTCTAACAAATTTAATATATTTATTTATATATTTTTATTTTTATTTTTTGTTTTTTAAGCAAGGGAAATAGAAGAATGAGGGTCCATGTCCTTTCCTGTTTTTACAGAAAAAATAATAATAAAAAAATTAATAAATAAGGCCGTTGATTTTTTTTAAAAACGTGTTCGTGTCAAAAAAATTATTAATGCGTAAATGAGATATTTTCTTGTTTTTTTTTTTTTGTGAATATGTGAGTTAAATGGTTTCTAAAATTACTTCAAGTAGCTCTTTTTTTTTTGTTTAAATAATTTTCATTTACCTATTATAATTATAGTTTTTTTAATTAATTTTTTATTTTTATTTTTTTTTAATAATTCAAATTTCACCACTTTCTTCGACCAATCAAGGTTATCTACAATTTGATTAAAGTCTGTTAGTTGATTTCTATTGCATGTGAAATATTTTACGAATTTTAATATATTTTTTTTTTTTGTTATACATGAAAAAACTACTGAAATCAAATGGTCACTTAATTTCCATGAAAATTGCTAGCTTTTAATTATTATTGGTGGATGAATGATGAAGAAATTTTAGGACTAAAATAAGTATAACTTTAATCTTTACAAGCTTAAAATTGATTTTTAATTAATTTTTTAACAATGTGTGGAAATACAATAATTCTGTCATAATAATTGAGACGACCCACAAATCAAAATAAATAATTAATTAATTAATTATATAAAGTTGCTCAACTTTCGAATACATCTTAATGTCAAAATGAGCATAGTTCAATTGATACTAGTGATGCATTATCATTCATTTAATGAATGATTATGAAAACAATTATTATTTATATTTGAGGTAAATTAATAATTATAAGAAGAATGATCAATTGTGTTTGGATAAAAAGAATAATAATAAGTAAAATAAAACCAAATGTACAATATAAGTAAAAAATAGTTAAAATAAGAACAAATAGCCTGGAAAAAAAAAATTTGATTAGAATGTGATTTAAAAAAAAATATGATTATCAATAGATCAATTATCAAAAATCACAATCTAAATTAATTTTCCATTAAGATAATAGAATAGGGCATTTGGTTTGTTAAAAAAAAAAATAATAATAATAATAATAAAATAATAATAATAATTTGGAATCCCATGTCACATGGATGGGTGGGTCCCGGACTCACAACCTGGCATATTTCCATTCCAATCAACCCATGTGATTCCCCACATTTCTCATCATTCAATATTTTATTATTTTTATTATTCTTTTTTAAATAACCATCATTCAAGCTTTATCTATCCCCTGCTTTCACACATGCACACACAAAATAATAAAATAATAATAATAATAATAAAAGAAAAACAAAACAAAACAAATTTTGTGTTCATTTCAACAAAATTCTCCCGTTTTAATACATCATTTAACTTTAAAATATATTTGGATATTGAGGAGGTGTTTCTTTGAAACACATATTTAATTATTAAAAATGAGTTTTTATAATCATTTTAAATAAATTTGTCTAAACGAACTATTATTATAGTTATTTGACTCAAAATAATCACCCGTCTATAATCCCTCAACAAAAGCACTCCACAATTTTGCGACCAAACACATTCTTAATTAGTAAAAAAGGAATGATAATAATTATCATTCTCCTTCTCCAAACACACCATAAAGGCACATGCTTGAGGTAGTGGGTGTTAAATGGTTATGTCATAAAGACTTAGTAATTTATAATTAAAGAACAAACATTAATATTAGACATTTAATTTAATATTTCCCTTATTAATAAATGTTACTATTTTCATTAATTGCGAATTTAATACACTAATGTCATTTAGCTATATCGCATTAAGGAGATTAATGACGATATGTCCATGATTATTTAGAGGAACACTTGGACAAACATGTGGGATATACAAGTGAATCTAGTTTCAAGTTAATAACCTAAAAATTATATAATATATGGACTAAGTTATGTGTCTAAGTCTTGATAACACTATTGGTATTGCCCGCATTACGAAGGTTGCAAACGATCTGATCTGGTTGTTCACGTGGAGATATGTGAGTACGGTGCCCATTTAAAAAAGAAGTTTTTGCATAAGACGAGACTAGTAGTTTTGTGATCGATCTAGTAATTCTGTTATAGACTCGCATCAATTAATTACTTCGTTAATATGATGGCATATCGATGTGATCGGAACGTTGTGTGGGTTGTGAATTTCTGTTTTATGAAAGTGTCATTTGACGTGCATGGGTGAGACCAGCCAATCAGAGCTGGGTTAATAAGCCCCCACGTTGGGGATAGCCGTAGTGAGTGGCTGGAAGCGCAATGTCACAAGAAGAAATTCACGCATTACTAAATATTGTGGAGGATGTAGAGTTGTTTCCTTAAGAACTGATTCGAGGGCTTGAACAAAGAGATCCCGACTCACATTAGCCCGAGAAGACACTAGTTTATAGTGAGACTATAAACAACTTGTTCATTCAAGGAATCAGTGCACTTTAGGAGAAAAATGTAATAGCAAGAGTAAAACAAATTTTTTATTCTAGCGATTACGAACAAGCTGATCACATGGTAATGGCCGATTATAACACATGCCTTTAATGAAATATGGACATACCCATCTCAAATAGAGAAACATTCACATGCATCCTAGGAAATTTCTCAAAAAGTCACCCAACCAAGGAATACTCTAAGCTAAATACGCTTAACTATGCAGTTCCTACGTTTGAGCCACCGAAAAGAGGTGCACATTATTGGTATAGGTAGTACAAATCAATTCTTTTAAAGAAATTTTATCCCAAGAATCTCTCTTATTCATATGTGGACTCGGTTCATTCATGTACCCCTTTCAAACTCGGGCATTACACAAGGAGATAAATCGATCTTACTCAATATAAAGACCCACCAAAATTGATCAGATGCATCAGTTAACGTAAGTTTTTCTTTAATCTAACAACAAGACAATCACCTAGAGTAAATGCATGTAGATTAACATGATTAATCAAGATAATTAAAAAGTTTAATTATTGATTTTTTTGTAATTACACCGTTCAGCTGTGTTAATTGCATGTTTCTACTTTCATCTCGTAATAGTAGGATGAGATGGGAAGGATCCTTCCAATCGCTTGTCCCATCAAACTATAATCCTATCAATCACTAATTTATTATCATTTTCTTTATTTTATTGTTCCCCTTCCTTCCCATTACCTAAATAACTTAACCCATAAAAGTTTTTTTTTTTTTTTTTTTACTGGACTAATTACTCCATAGCATATCTATAATAATAGTAATACTAATAATAATTAATGACTCGATAGCATATTTATCACTCCAAATTCAGATGGAGATCTTAAAATTTGTTTGTATATATTAAGTTTTTTTTCTTCCATCAATTTTATGTATTCAAGCAGCTTAAGTTATGGATAGGTTGTATATATCATAAAACTTATTCAATACCTTTTATTTATTCTTCAACATATCTTAGACCTACTCAATTCAATAATACCGACCTGCCATCAATCTCCTCAAATAATCTCTTGATCTGAATATCAGTTCAAAAACTATCACGAAGTGATCTAATGGTCAACAAAATCTTAGAAGTAATGAATTCAATCAATGCTGATCATCTACCTAAAATTTGATTTCCTACGAATTTTTTTGACATCCAAATATTATAGGATCAAACAATATGTCATGTAACATTAATCAAAGTACACGTAAACTGATCTTTGACTATACTGATGTCAAAACTTATTTCAAAAGTTCGAAACTTAAGAAAATTAATACACATTCCAAACAAATGCATCTTGGTGTCAAGTGTTTGCCTTGACCAATTGATGGTATCATTAAACAAAATATTACAAGTTAGATAAATTTAAACAAAGCATTACAATTTCATATATTACAACTGTTTAAAGGTTGAAAAAACTTATCAAGTTCGAGACATTAGACATGTGACATACTTAGACATGCACCAATTAGCAAATAACTTTATACGAGTTTTCTTGACATCCAAATATTAATGAACATCTAAATCTAAAGATTCCATTTTTTTTCCCTGAACAAGAGAATTACAAGAACATGAATAAAAACAAGAAGAAAGGTATATAAAAGTCAAATTAAGATTGAATATTACAGTCCCCAATTTCATCACCACTTCAATCTCATCCTCTTCCATTTGTTCTTACTACTACACATTATAAAAGTACTCTACACAAAAAAAAAAAAAAAAAAAAAAAAACTACAACTTGTTTCTTTCTGTGTGTTCTTTCTTTTCTTCTTACTAAACTGTAAAAATTCAAATATTTAACACTAAAAAGATAGAGAAGATTGGATTTTTACTGCTCTGCTACAACAATTACAACAAACTACAAACAAGAAAAAGAAATGGGTGTTCCCTTTTCTTTACTGCTTTTTTTCTTTTTTACTGTTGTTGATGGAGCAATTTGCTTCTGCTGATTATAGATAATTGTTTTTCATATTGTTAATCACTTTTTTTTTC
The DNA here is from genome assembly GCA_037832605.1 of Cyclanthera cordifolia. Taxonomy (NCBI): domain Eukaryota; kingdom Viridiplantae; phylum Streptophyta; class Magnoliopsida; order Cucurbitales; family Cucurbitaceae; genus Cyclanthera; species Cyclanthera cordifolia. The sequence continues at coordinate 8,009 of JBBMEG010028324.1, forward strand.
TTCCTTTTACTGGAATTGACCAGACATGATCTTTAAAACTAAGCAATTTCCTTTTTCAAACACTGTTTTTCAATGGAGATATCATTGTACTAACAGTATCTCTCACTTTTAATTTTGTTTGTTTTTGTGTTTTTCTTTTTTTTACCTACTCCTGCTCCTTTGGATGCTAAATTCCCACCGGACATGTCGGCCCGCCCGTCCCTGCATACATCCCGATCGCGCCGTGCCCGGATGGAAACCTGTTTATGTTTGTTCGTTGTTTGAGTGTCATGCTCATGGATTGAGAGGGAAAATAAAAGTTTGGTTCTTCTTTGTTTTTTTTAGTACTAACCTTGGCATCTGGCAATTGTAGGATTTGAAGGGCGTCGAAGCGAGAATCGACACGGTGTCGTCGGATTCACTCGTTGCTTCCCCGGCTGCAGTGTCGTTGCTGGTGGCTTTGGCTGGAGATGCAAAGAGACTATCCGGGAGATTGTGATCAAAACTGCAATGGCCAAAATTATACAATTGAAATTTGAAAGACTAAACTAAAACCAGAATCTTCAACTGTCAATTGTTAATACCATTCAAGTAAATCACTGTCTTCAATCTGAGATCTCTCCTTGTCATTGCCAACTAAGAACTCGCTTGAGCTCTCGTTATAGACTGGCGATGGCTGGCGTGGCATTTCGGTCGATACCGAAACAGGTGTAGCGCCATTCTCTACAACAAAAACAACAAATAAAGAGTCAAGTTCAAGGTTTTTTTAATTGTCAACAGTTACACAAGTTGAGCCTAGGTTAAGTTTTACCTCGCAAAATATCCGAATTGCTGCAACTGCTAGTACTACGAATGGTGGGAAAGATGAGATTTTGAGCAAATGGGTTCGGAGAATGCGTCGGGGAAGGGATCGGGCTGCCGGTGGAAAGTGCACGGTGGTGGTGGGGGTGGAGAGGGAGCTGATTCTTCTTCACATCGAGAAGCTGTAGATTCAAAAGCCGTCGACTTTGAAGATCAAGTTCAGCTTGTTGTTCTTCCAATTTTCGCCGCCATAGCAGATCTTGTTGAGAATTGTAAAACATTCTCGACCCGAGTTGAAGATGATCGTATAACTCTCGTGATTCTAACCCAGTTGGAGTTCCACAAGGGGAGAAATCTCTATCGATTATCTGCTGCTTCCTGTAGAACAAAATCCAAATTCTCAAAAACAAATTCTTAAGAAACGGAGCAAAAACAGAGTAAAGAAACAGAGGAAGTGCCTAAACTTGTCTGGAACTTTGCCTTTCTCCTTGTAAGGTTTGACAAGAACACGAGCATCACAAACGAAATGAGGATTCCCTTTAGCTAAAATGAGCTTAACAGTTTCAGGATAAACAAATGTTACAAATCCAAACATTCTCTTCTGTTGATAAGGGATTCTCACATCTTGAACTGGACCATAAATACTACAGAACAAAAAAAAAAAAAAAAAACTCAGTAACAAAAACAAGAACAACAAACAAACAAACCAAAGAATTGGGCGCATGAAGAAACCTGAAATAACTCGATACATCTTCTTCCTTGAATGTGCTATCAGCAGGGAAAGTTAAGTAGATCTGTCTCGACGCCGGATTTACGATACCGGCGCTGCCGTTAAACGAGAACCGGCTAAATTTTTGCAGTTCATCCCCCAACATCAGGGCTGTGGCGGCGGCAGATCTGGAAAAAGAGTTAAAAAGGTTAGATTTTTCTTCACAAATCGTATGGCATTCTTCAGAAATTGAAAGGATTGTACCTCTGGGAATCGGTTTGTTGCTGTTGTAGAAGGAAATTGATGGATTTGGGAGAATAAGAGAATGAATTAGAGAGCTGGAGACGCTGCTGAACAGAGGATTTGGATCGGAGAAGCTCACGGCACTGTTCCGCGACGGCGGCGCTGCCGCCGTCGTCGCCGTGGAGAAAACGGCAACTGGTTCCATTCTTACAAAACCCTCTAGCGAAGTATAGACAAGGCTTCCAACCCAACCCACAATTCAAATCCTCTGTTCCCAAACAAGCGTCGTTAACAGAGCAGCTCCGGCGATGAACCGGCCCTCCACCGTACGACCCAAATCCGACGCCAGTAGGACTCGACGACAAATCGAAAACCAAGTCGGAATTGTTAACGCCGGTGGCCGGAGATCCGTCGTTAAGAAACGAAAGCTGATCCTGAAGTTGAAATTCATCGATTACATCACTCGCCGAAGCTCCTCCGGCACTAAAACACGACGTCCCAAGAGATAAATTCCGAGGATTAATCAAATGATCATCAGAATTAGAAAGTTCAGACGAAAAACCAGCAGCCGACGAAACAGAGCTCGAGGAAGAACACGGAATCGTAAGAGAAGAAGGAAGATTCATTCCAAACCTAGAGGAAGAACTCAGCCTCGTAACAGCAGCTGGATTAGTGGAAATACCCAAATCATTCTTGGCGTTAAGAATGAAAGATTGAAGCAGAGATTCAGGGCCAAAAGCTAATCTAATCATCTCCTTTTCTCCATGGTCTTGAATCAGAAGAAGGCCCATGATTTTGGAGGCATTTTCAGGGTCCAAAATCTGAATTCTAGAGTACACAATCCTCGTTGCTTCATAAGAATCCATGGTTTTGATTTCTTTCTTAACCTTTCACCTACAAAACAAAGCTCAGTTCAGTCTCTGTTTTTATCTTCCTCTACTGAAACAACAAACCCAAAAAAAAGGGTAAAGAAAAGGCAAAAAAGGAAAGTTTGGTGTCACAAAGAAGAATTCTCGTGTGGGTTAGATGAAAAGAACAGAAAAGAAAAGAAAAAAAGCTTGCCTTTAAACGAAACACACAGAGATGAACAACAAGAAACAGAGATAAAAACGTAATCTTTCTTTCCTCTTCTTTTTTTTTTTCTTACCATAAAAGTGAAACCACCGCCTTTATGGAGAACTGGGTTTTAGTTGAGGAAGAGGAAGAAGAGAGCCATGATTAAGGTCTGTTCAAAAAAACCTGCAACTTAGCTGCTGGTTCTGCTACTGCTGCTCTGCCATTTTTGTTTGAAGTTGAGCTTTTTTTTTTTCTCTCTCTCTCTTTCTCTCTCCTTTGAATTCAATCCCCCGAGAGAGGAGTGAGAAGGAAGGGGGTTTGTTTGATTGATGGTTTGGAGTGGATCCAGATCTGTGTTCAAATAGCGCACGTTCACTTCCCCCGAACCTCTGACACTCCTTTTTCTAAAACCCAGAAAACAAAAACATAAATTAATTTAAACATAAAATTTTAAAAAAAATTATCTAATAATAAAAATAAAAATTGAACTTTATTTTGAATATTTAGAAGTAACGATTAAAATGTAAAAAAAAAATTTGATTTAATTTTTTTAAACATTTAAAATTAGTATTTAAAAATAATATTTTATTTTAAATATTTGAAAGTAATAATTTAATAATAATTGCAATTATAAATTTGTTTGAATGTAATTTTTAATGCTATTTACCATTTATATTTGAATGAAAATTTATTTTTAATATTTGGAACTAATGATTACAGTATAAAACTTGTTTAGATATAGTTTTTAAAATTATTTAAAATTAGTATTAAAAATGAGAATTTACTTCGAGTATTTAAAATTAATTATTTCCGTCAAAACATCGTTTGGATATAGTTTTTTTAGAAATATTTTGTAAATACTAGTTTGAAAAACCTCTTCCAAAATTTCATAACATACCCATGTTTGGATTGAGATTTTAAGAGTATTTAGAATGGTTGTAGTTTTTAAGATTATTATTTAGAATTGAAGATTTAGTTTGAGTAATTAAAAGTAATTATTAGTAATAGTTGCACTCAAAAGTTTGTTTGTATATAGTTTTTAAGGATATTTAGAATTAGTATTTAGGATTAAAATTTTATTTTTGAATAGACGTCAATCAAAAACTTATTTGGAGGTACTTCTTAAAAATATTTTAAAATTAGTATTTATAATGAAGATTTATTTTAAGTATTTAGAAACAATGATTTTGCAATCAAAAATTGGTTTGGATTTAGTTTTTTTTAGAAGTATATAATAAATACTACTTTGCAATACTAGTTGAAAATCTCATAACAAACAATCAAAATGTTGAGAATACCTTTAATTAATTATAAATAAGAATTATTTTGAACTATTAAAATTTTAAGTTTTAATATTAGCTTAATGTAGTTATTTGTAGAAGTGTGGTTGCTTTTTTATTTTTTTTTTGAATGATGAGCGGGAAGTGTTATTGTTGTATTGGTTTTATTATTTGTAGGTAAATCAGTTCAACACTCGAGAGTTCGAACTTGAAAATCGATATATTATAAAATAACTACAAAGTATGTATATTTGATATAGTGAGAAGAGATGAGAAAGAAAACAAAATTGATTATTTCACATCCTTTGCTTATTAAGTTTCATCTCATCAATAACAAATTTACTTTCACTTTTTTTTTTTTATTCATTTCATTTTCTTTTCTTCCATTTACTTGGTAGCCAAACATATCTTAACAATTTTATAATGATATTTTTAATTTCAAATACAATTAAATTTTCTTATTTCATATTTGGATTGATATTTTAAGAGCATTTATAATTAATATTTAAAATAAAGATTTATTTTGAAGATTTAAAATTAACGATGGCATTCAAAATGTTGTTTGGAGTTCGCTTTTAAGAATACTTAAAATTATTTATTTCAAATACATAAAAGTAATTATTAGTAATAATTATTAGTAATAATTACAATTAAAAAATTTGTTTGTAAGTAGTTTTTAAAAGTATTTAAAATTAATATTTAAAATTTATTTTGAATATTTAAAATTAATTATTACCATTAAAATATTCTAGTTAATTTTTTTTAGGAATGGTTAATAGATAGATAACAAACATCCCTTCACAGTTTTTTTTTTTTTTAATTTTTAATTAACACATAATAAATTAAAAAGGAAACAAACTCTTGAACCAGACGAATTGTCTTTAAAAAACAGAAAAATGAAAAAAAATAAAAAAAATAAAACTTATTTCGATGGAGCGCGTGAGAAAAACGCGCCGCCGGGTCCCGCGGCACATATTCAAAATCACGCAGTGATGAGGGTGACAGCCACGATGGGGTGAGTCCCACTGTTTATATACATATATATACATATATATATATATACATATATATACATATATATATATATATATCTCTCTTTTTTTCTTTTTTTCTTTTTTTTTTTAATTTTTGAAAGATTACGTATCTCTTTTTTATTTATTTATATTTTGTTTTGAATTGTATATTTTAAAAGGATGTCCCACCTTGCTCACCTTCAAATTACAATCTTAATAATAATGATATGATTTTTTATTTATATGTATATATTTTTTATATCGGCTTTGTCTCCCCAATGATGTGTTTGTATTTATTATTTTCTTTCTTTTATTGTTTGTTTTTATTTTATTTCTATGGGTCATTCTAAATTATCAAAAATAATTACAAACTATTTAACAATATTCTTGAAATTTTAAAAAAATTCTTAATACTTTCAAAATTGTGTTATAAATATATTGTTGTTAAAGTGTATGAGTGGATGCTAATGCATCCCTCGTGTCAGCTGAGCTATGTGTCAACGTCATTGAATATACTCTGATGACCCACGTCCCGACAAGCCGTGATGTGACCGAGGAGGATGGTACATCATCCATCACACCAAGTAGAGTGTTGAATAGTGTCAGCTGGATGCATTAGAAAACAAGTCACAATGGTGTCAAGGCTTAGTGGAGGCATGATGGGGCCCCGAGCCATCCGACGATGTCAAGAGTCGAGATGAAGTTTTGACGAGCAGCTCTGGAGTTAAGTTTGTATGAAGCAAGATGTAAGCTCGCCAAGTTTGATGTCAATCGGACATCGGACGGACGCTCCACGCTGGCGTATGATTCCGTCAAAAAGACATGCATTGGAGGGAGACTGAAAATGGTCCATAATGTACTATAGGGGAGGCATGGTGTCAGCTCTCCATCACCCCTGGGCCCTGTGGCCTAAGTGAGCTACCATATATGGCGCGTGCGTGTGTCATGGTGTGGGCGAGCCCTTACAAGACGAGTGTTTTGAGCGTCTTCATTCGGAAATGGAAATATGGGGACAGTGTCGGACGACACGGGTGTGCCGACATTGCGCCCTTGTCCTCGGGATAGAGACTTGTCACAATATCTGAGAGGCGACCCGTCATCTCACGTTGAAATTTTGTGGGTCGAATGGATGCGTGTGCGATTAAGCATAAACCAAGATAATTTCGCTGCGTATTCGATGAAAGTTTAGTTGAGGTATGGAGAACCTCGCTTAACGACCCGACCTGTCACAAAGTATGGACGATCCGAGTTTAGGACTCGAGTTCCCCTCTAAGGCTGGTTAAAATTGATTTATTAATATATTTCATTTCTAATTCTTGTTTAAGTGTATTTTGTCTATTTATTATTTTATGTTTGTTTTTTTATGTATACAATTCTAATTCATTGTTTTTTCGTGGACAACTAATGTCAACGAGTTTATTACTATTAATGGAAAAAAAATAGAACACATAAAAAATAATGTCTGATGTTCACGAAATTGAAAATGGGTCAAGATGATTTATTTATGTATTTTAACTTTTACTATAGTTGAAGACAAAAAAAAAAAAAAAAAAAAAAAAAAAAAAAAAGAAAAAAAAAAAAAAAAGAGAGAAAATAAGAATTTATGATGGTAAATAATTTAAGTTTATTATTTCACGTAGTTCAACACTTATCGAAATTTAGAAATTAAATTATAAAGTATAGTGATCACAATAATATAAAATAGAATATATTAAATTTATAAATAGCATGCAATGATCATAATAAAAAAATTAATAAAAAAATTAATAAAAAATAAATTTTCATTCTCTAGACATCATTTCCTAAACAAAATTTTTGTAATAATTTTTTTCTAAAATATCAATTTTCAAATAAATATTTCATGTTTTTAAATCACTCAATTTCATCTTCTTCCTCTGTCTCTCCTCTCCTATCTCCTCCCTTTGCCTCACCATCAAAATCCAATCACATTCTATAAAGTTGAATTATTTTCATCAAAAAGAATTTCAATTATTTTCATCAAAAAGAATTTCACTTTTGCTTCAAAGTAAGAGGAGTTTGGCTTTTTTTCTCATGCCCTTTTTCAGCCACTCTCATTATTCTTTCTTTCCTTAAATTAAAAAAAAAAAATTTGAAAAAGAAAATAATTGTGATTATATTTTAGAATTGACGGGAGGAAAGAACACCAAACGGAGTAAGTAGAGGAAATGAAACAATTTGAAAATATGAAATCTTTGTTAGAAGATTGATGTTTTAGACACGAGAGGTTTCAAAAACTCTTTTGAAAATTTGAATTTATGAGAGAAGATGTTTATTTTAGATGAAATTAAACATTTAATTTGATGTTTGATGAGACGTTAGAGAGAATTCATAGTAGGTTAAGAAAGAATATAATACATTTCGAAATATATTAAAGATAAACAAAAAATACGAACTCCGTTGATAATCTCATAATATCTCACATGAGTAGAGTGAAGAGTCTTCAAGCATATATAACATAAGGTTGACTACTGTTTATGTTATTTTTTTTAGTACACGTTCCTCTTTTTCTTTAGAATTAAACTTTGGAATGTAAAATCTCCTCATATCTACAACACACAATCAAGAAAAAAGATTTCAATTAGCCATTGAATAGATTTGAGAAATAAACATTTTCTTTTTTTCATTGGGCCCACTTCATTTATAGAAGCAAGACACTACAAACTTAGATTGATAATGTGATATTAAGGTTAAAGAAACATTGAGAATGATATATTATATAGAGTTCAAACCTTCTATTGGGTTTGTCTTAGTTGTGGAGACCATTTTTGTAATAGCTTAATTCGAAATTGTTTTAGTTTTGAGACCGAGATCTCAAGATTCATTATTCGATGAACTTTTTATTTTCCGAAACTTTTTAGGTGTTTAATTATTTGAACGTTTCTAAATTTCCAGGTTATGTTTTATATGTGTGGGTTTTTCATATTTTTATGAGAAGTTATGTTGAAATTTTTACGATGTTTTCATGCATTTGTAACCTTTGTGGTATAGCCAAACAACGTTACAAAAAATAAAATAATTTAACGATATTAATATATACTTATGAATTAACATGTAATAGACTCAATCATCCACCCAAGTTTTTTAAATGAAAAATACATATCAATATGTAACAAATTGTAACGACCCAACTTTCTAATTATCTAATGGGGTGTTGCGTTGCAGATGCATGGATTTTAAAGTTCTCAAGTGCAAATAGTTAAAAGCGTGTTAAGCTCATCAAACTTTGAAATTAATAGAAAAATAGTTCAACAATAGTTTAAATCCATACAAAATATGAGATCCCTTAATTAAGTTCAAACTAGTAAACAGTAAACAACAACATATTATATCTTAATGTAGGAAAAAAACGACAGAGTGTCTATGATCCATGCAGCTTCCTAGTCTAGCCACCTTGGTATGAATCAGTACCTTTAAATGTAAGGGGTAAGTATATGATCAAAATCTACTTAGTAAGAAACTACACTGTGTGGTAAAACATGTAAGTAGAAGTATGTTAGAAAGATACGACAATTGAAGCTTCATGCCTCGCACATATGTGTTTGGCCCACTAGCTAGTCATGAGTAACCCAAAAATGTCGAGTGCAATACGTAAATGTAGGCATATGTGAATGGTAGGTGCATATATACATAAATATAGGGAATCACCCGACCTCTGTTAGCAAGAACCATGAGGGAAGGAAACACACAAAATCCCTAAGAGTGCAATGTTAGAGGAAAACACAACATCCCTAAAGAAGTAACCATATAAGAACGCATAACATTCCTAAATAACTAACTATATGGAAACACACAACATCACTAGACAAGTAACATAGGGGAACATAGAACATCTCTAGACAAATAAGCAGAAGGGAACACATAACATCCCTAGATGGGTAATCATACGGGATCGCACAACATCTCTAAATAATAATAATTTAGGTAAACTATAGGAAATCCCTAATGATAACGATCGTACCTATGATTGCAAGTATAACTGCCTCTAATTTATCATGGGTGTTTCCTTTATGACAACTCTAACATGTCTCAAGAAAAAGATAACATATGTCAAGATCAACCATGATATGACAACTACCATAAACCTATAATAAGTGTTGTAACATGCAATATATCATATGAAGGACTCATTGTCATGCGCATAATATTATATAACATGTGGGAGGGCACCGAACACTTCGATTGCCATGAACGCTAACTTGTTGGGAAGAGGACTCTAGGTCCTTGAATAGATCCTAATAATTTCAAACGTATGAAAACAAATAAAAGAGGTCATATTGAAGATACGCACCTTAGTGACCATTTATCACACATTGAAAAAGTAAAGATTCTTCAATACATTTATGATAGGGTGGACTACTCCTTGCATTGCCAATTGATTTGAAATAGATGCTCATGCTTTCTAAAAATCTCGTATTGGTGATTTTGTTAACGTTATGTTTTAAAAGAATAGATATAAAGTGGAGATAACCTCTCGAGAACAAACTTACATTTTTTCTAAAAGGAGAAAAAGCTCAAAATATCAAATTCTACTTTTTTTTCTTTTTTTTTTCCTTTGCTTTTCCCAACTTTTTACTATGCACAAAATCGTTTAAACATAACGAAAATAACGAAAAGATATATATATATATATATATATATATATATAATTAAAAAAAAACCCAAATAATAAAGCGAATTTTCATTTCTTTCACCTTTTTCAACTAATTCTTTTCTCAATTTACTAAATCAAACTTTGGAATCTTTAGCTCTTTTCCCAACCATTTCCCACCATGATTTTTTAAAAAAATGTCTCTCACCTTTTATCAAGAACAATGTTTCACCTTCTTTAACCAAAAGACAAAAATTGAGTATAAATCAAAGTTGGACAACAAAAGAAAAAAAAGAAAAAAAAAAAAAAAAAATATATATATATATATATATATATATATATATGCAAAATGAACTTCTCAAAGTACATAATAAAAAAGAAAATTTACCCAATTAATTCGTAGAAAATAATTATAAATATAGTCACTTTAAAAAATAATAATAAAACAATTTTAGTACAGAGAAAGAGAACAACAAACTCTTACATATAGAACACTAAAAGTACCTCGAACCACTAATCAAATTAATGTTAATGTATCACTACAGTTAGTTGAACTATACTCGCTTCGACAAAAAAAAAGTGCAATCATTGCATTAATTAATATTAACATGTACTTTTTATAATATATAATTTATAATACAGTATTAATGATTATGTATACAAATATTTTAAAAGTTGCCTATAATTATAATCATTTTGCCAAGAAAAGACCATACATTATAATTTCTAAAATAATAATAGTAACCGAGGAAGAGCTAATTTATGGCTTGGGAGATAGAAAAATATGCCTCAGCACTAGTACATCATGAAAGTAAAGAAAAAAGAAAAAGAAAAAGAAAAAAAATAATATATATATGTGTGTGTGTGTATATATTATACAAAACTTAAAAAAAAAAAACAATAAATAAATAAAGGATGGGCCATTTTTGTTTGTGGAAGATAATAGCTTTTATGAAGAAAGGTTGGTGTGTTAATAATGGTGGTGGGAGAGTGGCAGTGTGAATTAATTAACAATTGGAAGTAAATTTAAGGACACTTTTGCCTTTGTTTGTAGGGTCAAATGGAGGGGAAAGATATTGAGAAATCATCCATCAAACCTCTGTCCATCTCATTTTCATCACTCTGTCCCTAGCAATTTGGTCATAAAAGATATGTCCATTCTACACACACATACATATTTTCTCGATACTTCGCGACCTATGCCAATAGGTGTCGGGATAACGGGCACCTCTCGTATCTGGCACGATATGTATAATAGCTATTCACGAGTCAAGTTTAATTGAGTCTAAATATTTTTTTCATAAGAATTTTAAGTTTATTTAGCTGGATGTTGGACCCAACTCTAAACATTTCAAAGAGTTTGTTTTAAAAAAAAATTGAGACTAAAAGATGTTTGGATCGAGATTTTAAAAGTATTTAGAACGAAGATTTATTTTGAATAGTTATAAGTAATAATTGTAGTCAAACGTTTGAATGCTATTTCTAAATACTCAATTAAAGCATCCCTAAATACATGGATTATGGATTTGACTACCTTTAATTTAGTTTTTTTTTTTCCTTTTATAGGGGAACTCCTAATTACAATTAAGCCTAATTGACCCTTTTTCAACTTAATTAGTTAACATATTTGTATTTGCTTTTTTAATTAAAGATATATATATATATATATATATATATATATATTTGCTTTAAATCTCTCTCTAGACATGAACCACAAAGGCATTGATATTTTTTTTAATATAAGGTGTCCCACTAGGTAGGTCTTTTTCAAATGCATGTATTTTATAAAGAAAGATTTCATTTATACCCATCATCATAGCAATCAAGCTTTTTGTTATATTTGATTCCTAACCCTAGGCAGTAAATTATTTGGTTTCTTTTTAACTACTTTTTTTTTTTTTTAGATTAAGCTACTTTGATGAAGGTAAACTAATATATATTCTTCAAATAATAGTACAGTTTGTTGATGGTTTAGATTCTGAACGTATGCTCCCTACAAGATTCCAGGTACGAAACCTTTTATAAAGTAAACTAATATATTAACTTGCTTCATTTGAAATAGTTTGATTGAGTAGATTTGGACTAAAATGTCTTTTAACCCCTCTCTCAATCATGTTTTAATAAAGTGAATATTTTTTAAATTTTAATAGAATCATTACTGTAGTTATTTGAACAACATCAATATACTCCTAATAATCATGAAATCATTTATTCGAATATCCACTCTTGATGGTCATTATCTTAAAAAAAAAAAAAAAAACTCATCTTATGACCTACATTGAATAATAGAATGTGAGAAATAATCTACATATTTAATTTATAAGATATGTGACAATTCTTCTCGGTTGATTTTGAAGTGAAATTTTATAATAGTATTCCATTTCGAAAAATAATTGTAAATAGTTTGATTGGTTTTCAATTGATGGTTAAATATTAAGAAACATGTAGTTTAATTTCTTTCAAAAGTTATATATTCGTTGGGGATTTTTTTTTTTTTTTTTTGAAATTTGGGGAGGGAGGAAAAAAAAAAGTTAGTCCAAAAATACTTAAAAAATATAATATTAATATAGCTTAATAAAATAAAATGGAAATAAAATAAATCGAAATGTTGGGGAAAAAACAGAAACTGCAGATGAATGAAAAACTCCAAAAGATGACAGGGATTCATAAAAGCAGAGTCTCACGCGCCTTGAAGCGGTGGTTGACAACACGCGCAAAAAAAAATATTTTAAGCGAGAATTACGAAGTTGCCATTGTGAACAAAATGACCGGCCGACCAGGGACAGTATCTTTGTCCGATATATCACATTCACTATCCCTTTCTTTATAACTAAGATTTAATTGGGTGTTCGGATTTTCGCCATGGAGGAGAAAAAAAAAAAAACTTGTTTGAATATAATTATTAAATATATTAAAAATAAATATTTATTTTTAATATTTAAAAATAATAATTAGTAACGAATCTAGTCAAACATTTATACGTATGCCACTTTCAAAAGTAATTAGAAAAAAAAAGAGAAAACTTTCGTATTAAAATTAATGATTAATAATAATTGCAATTAAAAGTTGATTTATATATAGTTTTTAAGCTTATTTAGAATTAGTTGATTTATTTTGTACTCAAAAAAAAAAAAAATAGTTGATTTATATATAGTTTTTAAGCTTATTTAAAATTGATATTTGGAATGACAATTTAATTTAAGTATTTAAAAAATAATGATTGTAATGAGTATTTAGTAACTACTATTTTAAATATTCAAAACATAAAAATCTCCAACTTATCCAGATTCATAATATAAAATTTCAAGGACTAAATTTTAATTTTTCAAAGCATATAGACTAAATTGTGGAGCCCTCAATTAATGAAAGAATGTTAAATTTAAATTATGTAGGTAAATTTAAAATTTACCATTTAAGTAAACATATGAGGTGTTTGTTTATGAGTTTTAATTAAGTTGGAGGTGTTAAGTTTTATCAAATGTGTGTTTGAAAAACCAAAAAATGGAGCATTTTAGTGCCCAAATAAGTACTCCATAAACCCACAAAATAAGTCATGTGTTCCTTATAAGTGCTCCAACTCACAAAATAAATGCTCCAAAATTTTTATTACAATCATTTTACCAAAACCAACCTACAAACAAGTAATTACCTCGAAACCAACAACAAAACCACAATACAAACAAACAACCTATACAAATCATAAATATAAAGGGTTTATATCTACAAAAAAAAAAAAAATAGTACTTTTAGTAGAACAACCATTAAAAGATTTCGTCCCCGAACCACATCAGGACTACTCCAAGCTAAGCACGCTTAACTGTGAAGTTCCTTCGATTGAGCCACCGAAAAGGAAGGTGCCCCTTGATGGTATATGTAGTACAAATCAATTCTCTTTAGCCTTAACTATGGGACTATGTCCCCAAGATTCCTCTCATTCGGTTCATTTATGTACCCCTCCTAACCCCGGGCGTTACAAAGATTCAATCTCATGATTTATTAATGTTAAAGTATACTAATAACACTGAAAAGTTTGTTCGTTTGTTTTTTTTCTTCCATTTTTATAATTTATATTAGTTTTGAGTTAAAAAAAAAGAAATATATAAATATTTTTAAAATTTTGATGTTTATAATTAAGTTTTTATTTCTAAGAACAATAAATTTATTATTTCTAATTTCTAAAACATCATATAAGTTAAATTAAAAAAAAAAAGATAAATTTTGATATTAATGTTTGATGTGATATTTGATGAAATGTCGAAGGAGAGTTAAAAAGAAATTAAAAAGAAGATTGTAAGAGTATTTAGAATGAGACTTTATTTTTAGTATTTAAAAGTAATAATTGCAGTCAAAAGCTTGTTTAAATATAGTTTCTAATAATATTCAAAATTAGTATTTAAAATAAAGATTTATTTTGAGTATTAAGAAGTAATGTTCATCAAACTAAAGTTCATCGACTAATAAACATCAACTAAAGTTCATCAAACTCATTTAGCTGCTTTAAAAACAAAGCTATGTTTTATGATTAGATGACCATTAATTCGAGTTCAATTTCAGAATCCAAGAATTTTACTTCCAAATTACACTAACTCCATTTTTTTCTTTTAATGTCAAACACGTTTTGATTATTTAGTATTAATTATAGAGTCTAATCCCAACATCGAATAGATTCAAAATTAATCAAAGCAAATTGAGATATGGGTTTATTTAATTTCAAACTTAATTTGAAATCATGTGTAAGAGAAGATTTATTTAAAAAAAAAAAAAAAAAAAAATCTTAAAGGAAAAGTTAGTTTATTTATTTGTAAGGACTAAATTCAAGGTTTTAGTGAAGATTCGAGAATTAAAATTGGATAAATTTGAGGAACCAAAATCATATTTAATTTTTCTTTTATATATATTTTTATAATTTTGTTTCAAGAAATTTGGGATTGATAAGCAATTTTTACATCAAAAGTTTTAATTTTAATCTAAATATTTTTCATACCAAATTTTTATTCTCTTTCTTAAAATAAAATTGTTTTCTTCCTCTTATTTCTTTAAATTAGTTGAACGCCATCAATTCATTCGATTTTAAGTGTCAATATCTTGATTATTTTATAACCATCTGTCAATCTTGTTCGTTAGGAACTAGGAGTGAAAGAAAATCTCGAAAACCAAAAAAATCGAATCGAACCAAATCGATCTTATGTTAGTAAAATGAAAGTAAAAGAACAAATCAAATTGAGTATAAGACAAAAATTTGAGAAAATAAATCATAATTTTTATTGAAATTAAACTGAAAATCGAACCAAACAAATGATTTTGTTCTTTTGTGAGATTACAACAAATAAGATAGGGGATTCGAACTCGTAACCTTATGATTATTCGACGTTCATTGATGTCATTGAACTATTGCTCTTTTGACAATGATTTTGTTTTTTTTATCGATCATCAACTCCGACTCAAATATTGACAAATCAAAGATATTCGATTAACAGGTCTGACACAAAATCGAAAAAAGTCTAGCAATTTTTTTAAAAAAATTCTACTATTTATGTTTGTTGATGCCGAAAAATGGTCAACGGTCTATCCACAGTACTATTTGTTTAGTAGAGGACGAAAGGGCCTGCAAAAC
>JBBMEG010028345.1:0-23297 GCA_037832605.1 Cyclanthera cordifolia
ATTATAGTGGAGTTTTTGACTTCGGTCCGTGGTTTTTTACTCCTCACATCGAGGAGGTTTTTCCACGTTAAAATTCTTGCGTGTTGTGCTTGATTTATCTACCATATACGTATTTTATGCTTGCTGATTTTCTTATAGAAACACAAGAGGAGGAATAATTGATCCATAGAAATAGTGTTTATTCCTAACACGTTCTAAGTTTCAATTTTGGCTCAAGTGTGGTTTTTGATTTGTAAAATTGGCATGAAGAGTATATTTGTTGATCTGGAGTGCTAACAATTTGGTATCAGAGCATGTGTTCAAGAAAAAGATCTACAAGTGTCAAGAACCAGAGGTTTTCTACTCCAAGATAGGCTGCATATGTGAAGTTCTTGAGAGAAAAACAAGTTTCAAAAGAAATTGCAGATGACTACTTCTACGAAATACGAGATTGACAAATTCAATGGAACATGAGATTTTGCTCTATGGACAAAAAAGATTAAAATATTCTTGATTGCTTAAAAGGCTAGTAAGGCCATTGAAGTCACATAACGTTGAAGGGTTGGATTGAGTTATAATTCTATTTGGGTTGGCGAGTTATGATTTTCTAATTTTCGTTTGGTTGGGTTGGTTCTAGGGTTGACCAAATTTTGGCTCGTTAAACCTAACCCAACCCAAACTAAGGAATAATAGATTGATATGATATTGTCTACTTTGGGCATATACTCACATGACTTTGCTTTTGTTTCACCCAAAAGATCTCATATCAATGGAGATGATTGTCAACACTTACATACCCATGATTCTCTCCTCTTTTAATCAATGTGGGATACTTTATTTGCACCCCAACAATACTTACCAAAGGAATAAAGCCGAGTATGAAAATCGTGCCTTCCGGGCAATTGACGAGGGAAAGGATGGGGTTTGTTGCAAAATCATCTCTTCTTTGCTCAACTGATACACCGTCTGATGATCTAGAGTTAGTCTAGAGGTTCAGATAGTTAGAAATTGCATAAAAAAAGAGGCATTAAGCTACTTGTACAAGTGAGAATAGAGTGTTAATCAATGAGGTGTTTGTGAGAAGATATCATAGTATTTCTTATTTTTATTTTATATTTTTTTAATATTGGTATACAATGTGTTGGTGCTTAAGATGGACATCCTATCCATTAAATGCCTCTAGCCACTTTAAGGTTGTTTTCTTTGCAATCTCATCTTCATGCTCTTTCAAAAGAGAAAAATTTGATAACTAGAATTTATAAGAACAAATTAGGATTTGAAGGGAGAAATTTGCACAGGATAATTGACTTAAATAGTCCAAGTTGAGATTAATTATAATTCCACTTTTTAATTTACCTAAAGAGATCAAAGTTATGCCTTTAGTTGTATAGAAAAGTTTGTTGCTTGTAATTATAGTTAGATCGTGAAAAATTAGGGTCTACAGAGATGTAAAGGATTGGGCAAAAAGTCAAATTAGTTCTTTAATTGTTATAATTTAACCCTCCTAGATTAGGCTAGTAAGTTAAGATTGGTTGAAGTTCATAGGTTTAGTATTGAATCTTTAATCCTCATAGATTAAAGAAGACATTATTTTCTAAATGTTGGGTTGATTAGACATAAAGTTATTGATGTTCTTAGCTATAGGTTAAAAGTAGTGAGAACAACCCTCTACAAATCTCCACATTGATTATATGTGATCGTTAACTTTAAGCATAATTCTAACATCTTTGCTCTTAGTTTCACCCAAAAGGTTCGTACCAATAGAGATAATTGTCATCACTAATATATTCATGATTTTCTCCTCAACTAACATGAGATAAATTTGTTTGTATCACAACAATCTTTCCATGAACAAAGTACCGTTGTGCCTATCTGTGGGCTCATCTTCTGTGTTCACCACCCGAAGATTCATTCTTCCCCTTGAATAAAGATTGAGCACCCCCTTCAAATAGTCAAATATGTTAAGAGCTCAAATTATGCAAGAAAGCAGTTCTAAAGACAAAAATCTAATTACATTAGATATGACTTTTTTTTGTGTAATTCAAGAAATTTGGGAGCTTGATTATTATAGTTTTATAGATGTCTTATTCAAATGTGATTGGTTGGATAACAATGAGGGACTTAAGTTAGACGACACATTGGATTTACGACTGTAGATCTTAGCCGAATTGGTCATAAATCTGACTATTTCATACTGGCCACTTAAGCAAAGCAAATGTTTTACATTAAAGATCCACTTAATCCTAGTTGGTATGTGGTTTTAACTCCTTCTTAGAGAATAGTAGAAGAAAACGATAATGATGTAGTTGATATCAGTGCAGATTGTGGTTATGGTGTTAGACAAATGTTGCCCTATATTGTTCATGATGACCCGTCTACATACATTTCACTACAAGAAAAATAGCTTTAGGCGACGGAAGATTCGGCGATGAATAGCTATTCTGTTGCCTTAGGATTTTTCAAGTTATATTTTCATTTAAAAAACAAAATCACAAACAAACTAATTGATTTAAAAAAAAAAACAGAATTAACTAAGGCGACGGTCTCTGTGGCTTTAGGGGTAAGGCGACGGAAGAGCTCCGTCGCCTTACCCCGAAAGCCATAGAGACATACTCGGTTGTCTTAGACACCTAAAACAAGGTCACCTAAGGCGATAGAAGATATCTATCGCCTTATGTGTTAAAGGCGACGGAAGAACTCTGTCGCTTTAGGAGTCTAAGGCGATAGAGACAATCTTCGTCGCCTTAGGTGTCTAAGACGATAAAATCACTCTTCCGTAGTCTAAGGTGACGAAAATTCATGCTTAAGGCGACAGAATGTTCCGTCGCCTTAACCTCTCATTCTTGTAGTGTTAGAAGTGATTGTGAGGGTATATGACTTAATAAATAGGTTTGTGTTATGTTGTTTTAATTACCTATATTCTTTTTTATATGATCGTAATTTTAACATACATTCTTTCTTATACATATTCATATTATGTCTGACTCCGAGAGTGATGATATCCACGAGGAGAACACTTTTGTTCGTCAAAACCAATCTACTAGAGGCATCACAGTAATGCGTGAGCTTGCACGAGCTAGGTTGGCTGGGTGAACGCCTGGTTCTTCAGTATAATCACGAGGGTCAAGAAATTGGCGAGAATGGTAGTAAATTACAAAGTTACATCAGAACTCTTGTTAGACAATCTATACCTCTAACATGTAGTGATTGAAAAAAAGATGTCCCTAACAACCTGAAAGAAAAAATAATATGGGATTGCCTAAAGGTAAATTTTGAATACTATATTAGTTATAGTCATATAAATATACATTAGATATAATGTATTACTAATTTAAAAATTCATATTGTCTTCAGATGTCATTTGTGATGGATCCTAGATCCAGACATAAGGTTATGTTATCGGCATCTAAGAAATAACGAACGTTTAGATACAATCATACAAAACACATAAAGAATTATCAGAATAAACATCCTGATCTTTTTGCATCACCACCTTGTTTATATGAGTTCATCCCAAAAGATTAATGAGATTATTTTGTTAAAGACCGATTGTCTGAAACATTTAAGGTACTTACACATGTTTCTATTTTTATAGTAATGAACAACAACTAAAATTTGCATATATGTCATACATACAGAAAAAAAAGTGAAGAAGGATAAAAAAAGCAATCGCATCTTAAATGTCCTCACCGTATATCAAGGAAGGGATATGCTAAGTTGGCTGTAGAGTTAGTAAGTAGCAGTAATTCTAGTCTCTTAAGTTTTATCTATATTCTTATTAGTACTCATTTCATATACTCTAACGTGATGATTCCGAAGTTGGTGTCTGAGATGATACCGAAGTTGGCACCAGAGAGGACGTGGGAGGGCCAGTCGAATAACCCATTACTGATTTAGGGGAGGTACGTTTAATATATTATCTAATTTAAGTGTATGTATGTATTAATATATAAGTTGTTTTAATTATTGTCTTTTTAAAAGGGTATGACATGTAAACTTGCCCTTGAATTAATAGATAACATTGTTGCAATTGGCGTAATGTATGAATCAAGAAGTGCATTTAGCAAAATACATGGCATGCATCTTGGGAAGTACAATGTGCGGTGATTGTTGATATGATTATACATGACAATAAAAATTTGGACTTGCCTATTCCTTTGAGCGAGAAATTGCAATTCCTCAAACAAGCCATCAACACATTCGTTCCATGGCCTCGTGTGTGGATGATAACCTCGATTGCCCAAAAAAGTATAAATGTATATTTAGAATTATATATTTTTATCTCACATACATAATTATACAAATACTTAGAACTTTTATCACAACATTCTAAGTCTGACAATTTGAAGAAAGATTTGTCAAAAACCTTTTATATCGAATAAAGGTAAGAAGGTTTTGTTAGCAGAGTCTCAATATCACTACTACAAAAGAGGGAATAGGTGATGGTCTATCCAAATTTTTTTTTTAAAACACGGATATAAGATGACAGGTATTTTGGTGATGTGCAAAATGCGACGTTCAAAAATGGTGACGGGCAAAAACCGTCACCAAAGACTTTTGGTGTCATGCGTCACGCGTGACACCAAAGGTATTTGGTGACGGTTGTTGCCTGACTCGCGACACCAAAGATCTTTCGTGACGGTATTACCCGTCACCTATTCTCTTTGGTGACAGGCGCACGACACTTAGCCTGTCACCAAATCTCCATTTATTTTTTTTCATTTTTCCCCTAAACCCGAGACCCCATCTTTATTTTTTTCATTTTTCTGCTCTGCCTTCTACCTTATTCGAGATCTCATTTCTCAAACCCTCATCTTCTTCATCTTAAATCTCCAAACCCTCGTCATTTCTCATCTTCTTTCTCCTTTTCATCTCAAATCTTCATTTCTTTCTCCTCTCATCTCAAAAACTCACCAATCCTTGGCAATATAAGGTCTCAAATCAAGTTTATACTTTTTATGGTATACTGCACTTGTTTTTCTTTCTTTTTAATTGTATTAGTTAAATGCGTTCATGTTCTTTTTTTACTTTCCTTCTTTTTTCATATATGTGCAACTAAACTTCTTTAAATTTAAGAAACTTGTTGCAGGTTTATAGCAATCAAAGCAAGTGTTCCAAAGTTGAATTTGAATAATATTTTTTAGGAGAAAAATGATATCGCCAAAGTCGTAGAAGATGAACTTGAAAAGATAATTTTTAGTATTATGCTCCAAATTCCAACTTTCTCTTAATTTCTGAATAATTTCTTTCAAGACATTATACCAAACGAGCATGTGAAGAGAGCAAAATGAAATTAATGCTGGTAATAATCCAATCCCACTAATATTCAAAATTTGATTTTTTTTTTTTTTTTCTTTGCCTTAAGCTTGGTTCAAATTTTGTTAGTATCTATACCATTTGAATTGAAAATTTAGATGTCAAAGTTTTTGCAATGTAGAACTTTTTTTTTGTTTACTTCTTTCAATTTTATTATTAATTTCTTGGATAATTTATTTCAGCTACTAGAATGAGGGTGTGACAGCAAAAAAAAAAAAAAAAAAAGCAAAGAAAATTTTGCAGATAAAGAGAGTTGAGTATAAAGCTTGAGCAAAGGATTTGGAAAATAAAGTCTTTTGTAAAGGAAAATGGGAAAGTGGGAAAATGAAAAAGAAGATGAGTCTCGGGTTTGAGAATAGGTGACGGGTAGAAATGAAAAAAATGTAGATTAGATGACGGGCAGAAATGGTGACGGGCAAAAACCGTCACTAAAGACCTTTAGTGTCGCCCGCCAGGCAAAAACTGTCACCAAATACATTTGGTGTTGTGCGACACCAAAGGTCTTCGGTGACGGTTTTAGCTCGTCACTAAATGTGCCCCACACTAAGTATCTTTAATGTAACCTGTATTGATAACGGTCGTTTGTCCGACACCATTTATGAAAGATGTCGGCATATAACTGACACTAAAAGTCTGATTTCTACTAGTGTATTCACAATAATTATACAGAACAATGCTCCCCACATTGTTGAAATCAGTGTATGGTTATGCACTAAGGAACATGAACGCAAAAAAGATAATACAAATTCCTACACCGGCAAACTTGTACGAATCTGAACAATTTTACATTCTTGATCATGACGACATCATCCAATATATGGAGATGAATGAAATTGGCTATTATGCCATCTTGTCATACATACGGTAAGTAACACAATTTATTTAATAATTATTTATTAGCATCTATGTTTCTTATCAATAATATTTATTAAATTTATATTTATTAAATTTACTTTCAGGTCCATATGGAAATCATACGACGAGACTATACTGAGTAATTATCTCGTATTTGACCACGATAGTTTTGCCTATTTCCAAGGCATAACTGAAGAAAGTTGTTTGAATTTGGCAAATAGGCTGAGTATGATGAAGAACATGAATCAAAGAGTAATATTTCCTTACAACACCGGGTACGATTTATTCATTTAATTTCGTAAGAATATAATTTTTTTTTTTAATTTACATAAATGGTTGATAAAAAATATTTGTTTAATTATCGTAGGCGACACTGTATTTTGTTAGTCATACTTTCGTCATAGAATACAGTGTATGTCCTAAATTCTCTAAATCATAAGGAGATAGATAAAGATTTGTAAAAACTTGTAAATATGCAAGTTTTTATATAAAAATGTTATAATATAATATTCAATGAGTATTGTTTTATTATCCTAATATAGAATCTCGTACACTTTGTTAGTGCATATTGAATGTGGAAAATATAACACTCGCTCACTCGCACTCCAATGATATGAAAATGTGTAAAGGTAAAGTAGATTCCAACTTTTTTGTGTTAATATTTTTTTCATAAGTGAATTTGTTGGACTAATGATAGTCGAAATTATACTTGTAGTGTGCTGGTCAATTATGGTCAGTAGAGTGTAAATTCTATGTTCAGTTGTACACACGTGAGATTATCACCAACACCAATACACATCAAGAAACTAGTACATTTTATATATATTTCAATGTAATGTATAAATTGTTTATATATATATATTTCAATGTAATGTATAAATTGTTAACTTTATTTTATATTAATTTATATTCCTATCTCAATATTTGTAGTTCAACACCCTAAATAACTACACGCAAGATATTGACGTTGTAAGATTGGAGTGGGCAAGCTACGTAGCTAGTCATTTACTAATTATAAAGTAGTAGTTATTCAATTGCTTAAATGATATGATTGTGTAAAAAGATAAGATTATGTACATTAAGAATAGATTCTTGAGGGACGAAGTCCCATTGTGATTATTATTGATGTCATTTTGCTATTAGAATTGATCAAGTACAGATTAACATAGGTTTTGGGAATCATAATATGCAGTTACTATGCTGCCGAAATTTTGAAGAAAATTAAAGTTTTAGTTTTTATAGAGTATAGATTACGGATCGAAAGAAGGTTGATGCATATTTAGAGTTACAATTAGTTAAAGGTTGAAATGTGTTAGGGGTTAAGGAGGTTAAAATGAGTTTACGTTTTGAATGTGAAGAATAAGATTTGGGGAGAGGTTGTTAAATGAAGTTTTTCAAGCTGGAGAATTAAGTTTGAAAGTTTGGAGGATTTGTCAAAAGAAAAATCTAACAAACTTCTTTTTTTTCTAAAATAAAATAATTTTAGATGTCGGGCACAATAAATGTCATGGTCGGGGCACATGACGGGGCAAGAATTGTTTTGAACAATAAATGAGGATAGAATAGATGACTTGGACAATAGATGACTTGCACAATAGATAACTTGTAGAAAAATGGCTGACACAATAGATGTCTTGCAAACAAGATGGCTGACACAATAGATGAAGGCATTGGCCGCCATCTATTGTGTCCGCCATCTTAACATAAGATGTTGCTTGAATAGATGGTAGGCACTGACCGCCAACTGTACCCTAAATTCGCACAGTGCTAACACATAATACAAAAAATAAAATAAAGAAATTGAAAACAAATTGAACCCGATTTAACATGAAAGACGAAGAGAAAATTGATCTTCTAATGCACATCTTCTTTCTTCTCTAACTTTATGTGCTCGAATGCATTTTTTTTCTCTTTTTCTTTTCTGCTTTGGTCGTTGCTCTCTTTCTCTGCAAAACAATATAATATATAATTTCTTTTGTTTTTATGGGAAGTGGCTGAACGACTTCTTCTTCTTCTTTGGAATTGATTCCCTCTTTTCCTTTTTTTTTTTATTTGTTTGAATGAAAAAATATGGCAATTGTCATATTTTTTACATAAACATAAATTAAAAAAAATGCATTTAAGGTAAATATTAACAAAATTTTAGCAATTCATCATCTATCCTCAATAAATCGCAATTTCTACATTTAAGCTCAATATTTAATGAAATTAGATGGAAATTTGATACAATAAATATAATTATTTTAGACTTATCAATGACAATAAATATAATTATAAAAAATTATAAAGTTACACCATATTGAAACCATGACATTTAAATAATTGCCACATAAGGTTTTACAAAGAAATTATGACATTTAAATACTGGTTATGAAAGGTGATTTTTCAAATTCAGATAATTATTTTAGATTCTATGTTATATAGCACAATTTTTTTTAAAAAAATTTATATATCACATTTTAGTGTATTTTTTATTATTATTTTTTTCAATTTTACCCTTTTGTTCAAAGCAAATAAGAAGAAAAGAGGAAGAGAGAGGGAATCATAAATGAGAGAGAAATGGAACCTCACTTAAATTTTTTACCGCACTTCATTTAAATAAAAAAAAAATAATGCACTTTCAAGAGGCAAATGAACAATATATAGATCATGTATCCAAACGGAACGTCTGCTATAGACATATAAGTGACGTTATTCTTGCTTGTGTCGCCTACCAGATTTAGTGGTCTTTAGCCAAGTGGAAAGAGGCATGACAACTACAAAATCTCTATTATTTTCGTTGAAAAAACTTTGAAACTCATCTCTTTATTTTCAGATGATCTTCACAATTAGAGATCCATACTCACAAAATCGAACTAAATTTGTGCTTATGGAGGGGAGATTTTTCCAGTGACATAAGACACTCGTAGTTTTGAGTCACTTGTCACCACACATCGCCATCCGCACCATGAAGCTCCGAGCATTGATTTTGATTGAAGTCTATCATTGAATTGATTCAAGACTATCAACTGAACTAGTGATTGTTAACTATCAAACGAACTATTGATTAAAAGCTATCAGTGAACTGATTGAAAACTATTAGCATACTTACATAAACTATAAAACTTTAACGTGCGTTGCACATGTTTATATTTTGATTAGTTTTTTTTTCAAATTATTACTAAGTAGTGTGTATATTTTCTAATTAAAAAGATGAGAAATACTTACTTCCTCATGTATGTAGTGTCACACAATCTTTTCTTTAAAGTAAATGTGTGGTTATTATAAATTTTAAGTAGAGACCATCTCCTCATTCATAGGCAAGTTTTTATGAAAAAAGATGATCTCGACCCTCTATTCTTTTATCGAACGTCAAATATCTTTATTCAATACTTAGTAATTTTCAACCTTGTATCGATTTATTTAAATTTAGTTTTAATTTTCAATAATTGGATAAAAAACATGTGTTTTTTTCTTAGCATGATCTTTCTACGAGCAAAATATATGTGCTCAAAAAAAAAAAAAATTTTGAGACATCTTAATTTTTTTTAAGACAATAAATGAATGGTAAGAGAATTAAAACTTTCTACTACATAGAATGAAATAGACATCATAATTCACTAAAATATGTTTTATAGTATGAGAAATATGCAAGTCGAGAGTGTTTGAGTTTTTTTTTTTCCTTTTAATTGCTAATAATATATATTTCTTAATTTTTTTTATCTTTTGAAGTCTTGTTTTATTTTTAATTCTAATCTAATATTGACATAGCACATTACAAAATCTATTAGAAAATAATAAAATATTTATCATATATTTCTTCTAAATTACAAAGATGGAAAGAAGGGGAAAAGTCTTATGGTTGAAGCTTTCAATATTGAGAATCTCATTCGATTAATACATGAAGAATAGAGATGAGGGAGAATGATGGTGAATCACACACTCTATTTTTGAACTATTGAAGATATCAAAATACCTTTTAAATTACAAATGAACATGATTGCAACAAATTAAATCAAAAGAAATAAAAGTAAACATATTAGATAAAATAAAGAATAAAAAAATAAGGAAAAAGAGAAAAGTAAAGGTGCTTGTAATAAAATTGCAGAAGAAAGTTCATTATATATAATTGTATGAAGAGAGAGTTACAAAACCTTTTCAATTTTCAGTCAAGATATAAAAACTCATTAATTTTATGAATTAAATTATAAAAAAAGAAAATGAACTTTTCATATTCTAACATTTACATTTACTCACTATTTATATTGAATAGGTTATATATCAATGTAGGAAGATTAAAAGAGATTAAACAATAAATAATAATTATATGATACATTCAATTCATGATTATCATTAGTTATATTAGCATAATTGAAATTTATTAAAAAATGTATTTAAAAACAATAAAAACTTTTTGTATTCCACCTTATTCTTATTAAAATGTTATTACACTTTCATAAAAAATAAAAAATGATTTAAATAGAATTGACATGCCATGTTTTTAATTATAAGCGTAGCTTAAAGGTGAAATCGTCTAAAAATGATTTTTTCCTTAAGCCACACTTTAAGATAATATGATAATCTTTATTCTCATAATCTTTCTCTTTCCTATTCTCTCCCGAGTTCTCATTTTTCCATAATCACTCTTATTTCCCTCCCCCAAACACACATTTATTAATTTATTTTCTCAATATTTTGTTATTTGATATTCTAATAAAGATCGTGAATAATAAATAAATAAAATGTAAAATAAATGAGATACTATTTCAAAAAAAAAAAAAAAATCTGAGAATGATATTCTTTAGTATTATATCACTAAAACATATTCAAACGAACTATTATAACAATCACTCTATTTAATCATTTTATAATTACCCATCGAAAAACCTTCAAAGAGATTTATAAATTAAGAAGCTAGCTTCATTAAATTATTACAAAAACGATATTTTCCCAACAAAAACTAAATTAATAGGTTACACATTAAACACATAACAGAATACACCAAAAATTCATAGTATTAGACCAAGCCTATCCTTTTTTTGAAAGAAAGCAAATTGTTATTTTTGAATAATAAAACTTTGCCCACTACACCTCTCTTATAAGAGGCCTTGTGATACAAAGGCTTTATTTTTTTTTCAGGTTCTTGTTTCCTAATAGCATCTACCTAAGTTCTATCAAGCTCTTTATAAAACCACCTAAGTTACTAAACCACCTAGGCACTACCCAGCTAAGAGCTTGTGCATTACAATGTACTGGATAAAACAAGTGTGTATAAATAGATCATTACAGTATTTGTAAATGGCATGGAAAAACTGTAAATTTCAGCTTGACAGAATGAATAAATTTACCTGGTTCGTTGAACCTGTGGACGCAGGCATACTTTGGCCGAACCACGTAAATTGTTGTCTCTTCTTCTTCCTTCTCTCTATCTTCCATTTGTGATTTGTGTTGTTTCTTTGCTCACACCCGAAAGCTCATCAAAGATAAAACAAAGAAAAACAAAGAAAAGGTTAGCAATGAACCTATGGTTAACTAAGTTAATAAAAGTGGAAAATTGTAAAGAAAAGAAAAGAAAGAATGTTACCTTCAAAGACCTTGGTTGAAACTTCTTTGCGGTTTCATCAAGCAAGAGGTTTGAACTACTTAACGATTACAACATTCAAACACTGTAATCGTTAGGTCATAAGGAGGTGCAAGGAAGAAGCAATGAACCAAGTGATGAAATCTTGATTCATCATTGTCGCGCAAGGGAAAGAAAGGTTAAAGGCAAAGGCAGTCAAGATCGATCAAGATCCTGGTGAGGAATCACCAGAATCTCAACCTTCTCTGTACGAGGGAGAAGAATTTGCTCAAATGAGTTGCACAGTGAACCTTGTCGGGTTTTGTTCATCGCTTAGAGTGGAATCAACGTGTGAGTCATGCAAGCCAAACCGACAAGGTGAACTCAACGAGTGGGTTCATCTCAGCCATCCTTTTTCATTGTACATGATGAATCTCAGCCGTCGGTTTCGATTTTGGTTTACTCAAAACCGGTTCAATCATTCAGAAAAGTCGAACCAAGGTTTAAAGATAAGTGGGCTGATTACCTTTTGTACAGTTTGGGCTTATTTTGAAATATGAATTGCTTTTAAACTTGGGCTTGTGTTCTAATTTTTAACACAAATTATATTAAAAACTGGAGCCGCTCAAACAACACTAAAGTGGCCACGTAATACGAGAGACAAGCCTCTCAATCCACACAATCCTCACCACCATCCACGGAAGAAACACCCAAACACAGAGACCAATTAGCCTATCCTTTTCAACTTTATGATTTGTTATAAATTCTCCCATGTTGCTATCTATGAAACAAGAGATGAGAATGTAGCTAGGAGATTTAAGTGAAGAAAGAGCATATTAGAAAGACAATACAGTACAAAATAACAGAGGAACAAAGTCACTTTCATGTACCCTCCATGTCCAAAAACACCCACACAAAATTTAAAAACCTTGGCTAAGAAACTAGACATAGATAGCTAGACATGTCTGGTTTCACCATGGGAGAGCACGCAACAATAATAAGAAAATGGATTCAAATTCATAAGCTGTTAATGGAGAATAAGCCAAATAAGCCATTAATGAGGTTGAGGTTTGAAATAGTGTAAAGTGTAGGGACCAATGGTCAATGAAATTAGCCGACCAGGAAACCAAGTTGTGACCACCAAAGCAAATGTTGGCCTCCACATTTACAATATTAATTAATTTCACACACACACATATATATATATATAAACACACACATTAATCGGAAGAGTTGGTGGTTCATTGATTTCATTGTTTGAAGGTAATCCAGTTCAACATCATATTACACTCTCATTTATTTGAGGGTAGTGGTACCCT
Organism: Cyclanthera cordifolia; assembly: GCA_037832605.1. Classification (NCBI taxonomy): domain Eukaryota; kingdom Viridiplantae; phylum Streptophyta; class Magnoliopsida; order Cucurbitales; family Cucurbitaceae; genus Cyclanthera; species Cyclanthera cordifolia. The sequence goes on from JBBMEG010028345.1 coordinate 13,009, forward strand.
CGACGCAAAATTTGTATTAAATATAATAAATAAATAAATAAATAAATATATATATATATATATAAACACACTCTCATTTCCAAAGACCCTCAATTTCTAAAATTAGCGTTTTTTCCCCCAACTGTTTGTGTTTTACTAAAAGTCACCATCTCCTTACTCTGGCAATGAGATTTATGGTCTCCCAAATACACTGTCCAACGCTACTCATTTTGGTTTTTTAATTCTTTCAATTTCATTTTCATTTTCATTTCTCTATCCATACCTATTTGTTGTCTTTATGCTTTGCTCTCTCTCTCTCTCTCTCTTTCCACGTGAACTTTAATCACAAACTTCAAATAATAACAATTGAACTTAGTTTCTGCCTATTTCCAACTTGAAATAATTTGATGAGTACAACATATCAAACACCATAATCTTTAAATGACAAGTTTTTTTTTTTTTGGATAAACAATATTTGTATCTATGTTCCTTACTAACATTAGGCTTTACCAAATTGGTGGAGTTAACTCATGTTTGATAGAAGATGAGGTTAGCTATCCTGATATGAACGCTAGTGATTTTATAAGAGTTTTGTAAATTATAAATGTGTGTGATGATAGAATTTATGAATTTGACACATCTAAAATATAATTGTTTTATAATAGAGTAGGATAACAGTTAAAATTTGGTTTTTTATGTACGTGGAATAGGGTTAAGTTTACTCCACCCTTTTCACACGGTCCAATAAGTGGCTTGTTCTTTCAAATCCCAAGACTTGTGATGCTGTTTTTTCTTTGCTCATTGTAATTTGGTCATTCTTGTAAGTGATGTTGGGGCGCAGCTTGTTCTTTTTCCCACTCACTTGGGAATTCCATCTTTGTTTGTCACCCTCCTACCTTTATTTGTAACCAATTTCGGTAATACATCTACAATAAATCATTTTTCTTTTATTAGTTAATTTTTTTTTTTTTTTTGTTTAAGTATGATTTTGATCTCTTGAACATTTTAAAGATTCTTAGAGTTTAAAGTTTGATTCTGTTTTAATCCATGCATTTAAATAAATCTAATTTTAATCTTTAGATTTTCAAAAAAAAAATTCTATTATAATTTCTCGATTAATTTTTTTTTAATTAGTTCATAAAATAAATTTGAAATTGATTTTTTTTAATTGATTCAATAATGTTAATAGTTTTTAAATAGTAACTTAATAAAAATGTTTAAATAAACATCAAATTTAATTTATTTTAAAATTTTATAGATTAAAATTAAACATTTAATTTTGTAGGAAAGAAAATGAAACTAATTTAAAAGTTTAGGGATCAAGATGGAACAAACTTAAAAGTCTAGAGGATTAAAGTTGGACATTTGAAAAATCTTAAGATGAAAATAGAACAAACTTCAAAATGTGGGGACCAAAATCATATTTTAACCTACATTTTTATATACCTTTCCTACACTGATGTAGCACATTTTTATCCTAATAAAATGAGAGAAGTATTCATCCAACTTTTACTCTTTTGTTCTTCCAATCTCTCTCTCTCTCTTTCTTTCTCTCTCTCTCTCTTGAATAAACATGAGTTCCAAACACTTGATTGCCAAACCATTTCAAAACATGAGTACAGAGCCCTACTCCATCAATGGCTCTTTCAGTTTATGCCACCAATTCTCTTCTTCTTCTTCCTCATCCACTCCTTATAATGATCTCTTCTCTCTTTCTTTCTCCAATAATAATTATAATAATAATAACTCATCTTCCTCTCTAACAACACCCCATGAATTGCTTTCTCCTCCTTCTTCCTCTCGTCAAACACTCCTTCCCCTTTTAACTTCAAGCCCTGCAAAGCATGATCATCGACAACAAGATCACAACTCCTTTTCACAAAACAACAACAAGAAGATGATGATGAATTTGTCTTATGAAGAAGAAGATGATGAGACTGAAGTCACTGTTGATTTGAATTTAGGGCTTCCAACAGCTTCTCCTAATTCTGATTTGATTTTGAAGTTTTCTTCAACTGAGATTTCTGATGATCAATTAATCAAAGAAGCTCATCTTCCTAATACTAGTACTGGTTCTGGACTTCAGTATTGGATTCCAACTCCTACTCACATTCTCATTGGTCCAACTCAATTTTCTTGTCCTCTTTGCTTCAAGACCTTCAACAGATACAATAACATGCAGGTAATATTATATTTCAATTCCAAACTAAACCCACGTTGGCCGTTTCTCTTTTTCCTTTTTTTTTTTCTTTTTTTTAAATAAAATTTAATCAAAATTTCTTCACCTTTCTCATTCATTTTCATAATTGTTAGCATATTGCAATAAAACAAAGAGGACCAGTAAGGTGTACTTTGTTTAATATTGCATGCAAACAAAGTCCCACATCGTTAAGTTGGGAGAAAGAGCTTGAGTATATAAGAATGGGACAACTACTTCATTGATACGAGACATTTTAGGTAATTACAAAAACAAATGTGGGAAGTATTTACTAGCTAGGGCAATTCCTAGAAATTAAAGTACTTGAGTTTTACTGTTCTCTTAATGAAATTTGGTTAATACTCAAGTACAATTATTAATTAAGGGGTATAAAATCCAAAGTAGAAAATTTGAGAAATACAAATTTAATTTTAAAAAATAAAATGAATGAAGTAAGGTCCAGTTTAATAACCATTTTATTTTCGTTTTTGATTTATGTCAATATTTACTTCAATTCTCTACATATGTCTCAAATTTATTTTAAGTATGAATCCTAATCAAATTTCATAAACCAAAACAAATATTTGAAATGTATTAACTTTCAAATTTTGATTTTTTTTTTAAAATACAAGTAAAACGTAGACATCAAAGTCATGAAAATTATGTATTGAAATAGTAGTTGTACGCTTAAATTTCAAAAACTAAAACAAAGAATGAAAAGGTTATTAAAATTTAAGCTTACAAATATATATTACTCTAAAACATATTTTTCATGATTTTAATATCAACAAGTTATTTGCATTTTTAAATACTAAACCAAAATTAAAAGTAAAATAAATATAGTCTTAAAAGTATTTGTTTTTGTTCATGAAATTTAATTAAGATTTCTCAAAAGTTTAAAAAAAAATTTATGAAACGGGCCTTAGGAAAGGGACCTTGATTAATTTATTATGTTTTTTTTTTTTTTTTTCTGTTGGCCCACTAGTCATGATTTATATACATATGTTGTTGGTGCATGGATATTCTTGTTTTGGGATGTTCCAAAGATCCTAACAGACCTTCTCTGGTTTATTTCAGAATAAGATCATTGGTAAATCCTTTTCTTTATGTGATTGAACAGCGCAGTAACCATTTTGAATTTCGTGTTATTTAATGAATTTTAGCTTGCGTGTGAAATGAAATCATCTCAAGATTTCATGCATGTACTATTCTCATATTTACTAATCTTTTTTCTATAAATTAATTTCATCCATTTCATCAACAGAAAAACTTATCTCTTTGTTCGTAACTAAACAAGCCCTTTTTAACATACATGTGACACTATTTTTTTTTTGAATAACATTAAAAAATAAAAGAAAAATTCGTGTCGGTCGCCTTATGAATAAAGAGACAAGTTTTCTCTTTTACCAAATTGATAGTGAATTTTTCTTAGGAAGCCAAATATATCGTAATATTTGAAACTTTATATTTTCGCAATGTTTTAATAAATAAGATGATGAATTTAATTTATGGTGAATTAAGAATTATTTTCGCATAGATTATTTAAAGTTTGTTAGATCAAATAACATATATCTAGTGAGCATTGTTGAGTTGTGTATAAGATCAAGTCAAGTGTTTATTTACAAAAAAAAAATATATATTTACAAAAATATTTAAGACATAACAAGTGGGCAAGCTAAGTATGAAATAGTACGAGGTTTCATCTCAAATCAATTAGCAATAAAGAGAGTAGTTTACATATCATATAAATGTATTGAAGAATCCTCACCTTTCTAATATAAGACAAATATTGATCACAAGGTGAATATCTCTAACCTGCCCTCTTAAAATGACGCGATACTTGAAAGAATCATCTTGCATTAGATCTGAACTTGTGGTTCGAAAAATTCCCATTTTGACTTATTTGTTTGGGTCATATTCAAACTTTTGGAATTATCAAATACTCACTCAAGTCATTGTCAACTTGAGTGTAGTCTTCGAAATTTAAGATTAATAACTTACATGGAGTTTTAATACCATATTAGACAGTATGAAGTTTCAAAATCAATTGTCAACAAAGGGAGTATCTCACCTATCATATTAAATGTGTTGAAGAACCCTCATTTTTTAGCGTTGGACAAATGACCATAAGGTTAATATCTCTGACGATAACAAAATATGTACAAAAAATAATGAATATTTTCATTCCTTCCTCAGTTCATAGTCCAATAGTTTGTCCAGTATTTTTGTTTCCTAAATTTCATAGCTGAATTTTATTGATGTGGAGATACACAGATGCATATGTGGGGGCACGGATCCGAATACCGAAAAGGGCGAGAATCGCTAAGAGGAGCGCAACCGAGAGGAATGCTAAGGCTGCCATGTTACTGCTGTGAACCAGGGTGCAGAAACAACATAGACCATCCAAGGTCAAAGCCACTAAAAGACTTTAGAACCCTTCAAACACATTACAAGAGAAAGCATGGAAACAAGGCATTTACATGCACAAAGTGTGGGAAAGCCTTTGCTGTGAGAGGGGACTGGAGAACTCATGAGAAGAATTGTGGGAAGTTATGGCATTGCACTTGTGGCTCTGATTTTAAGCACAAGAGATCTCTCAAAGATCACATCAAAGCCTTTGGATTTGGCCATCAAGCTTGTGGGATTCACTCTTTTGAGGAAGATCATGATCATGATGACCCTTCTTCTGAGATTGATGAACGTGACAATAATAATGGAGATTCGTTAAATTAATGTACTTGTGTGTTTTAGGTTATGCATTTATTATTCTTGGATTTTCATTTTCATTCAAAACTCACTTCACGTTTCTACCTTGGTTGATGAATTGTTTGTTTTTAGCTTACTTGAAATGCTCAAACTCCAAAACTACCCTTGCAATTAAGATAAAGAGGGTGTTTGTTGTCTTTGTATTTTTTTCAAACAAAATTACTCAAAACAACTACTCATTTCTAATCACTATATATATATATATATATATATATTTAGAATGATAATTTATTTTCAGTATTTAAAAGTAATGATTATAGTCAAAAGTTAATGATAATTTATTTTTAGTATTTAGAAATAATGATGACAACCAATCCATTTTTTAGAAATTTTAATAAATATTCAATCCAAACATCTCAAAAAAAAAAAAAAAAAAAGTTGTCAAATCAAAGTTGAATGAAAAGTCAACCTAACTGCGTACCGAAGGATAATATATAAAAGGTCTCAAATGTTAAGGCTATAGAAAAGTGTTTAAGTTAGTAAAGTAATGTACATAAGATATGTTATAGGCTAAAATATTTCGAAATACTCGGACATTGCAGGCACCCCACGGGGTAGGCCAAAGGATGCTAGAAGACCCCGAGGGTCAGCCAAAAGATGTCGGGAGTCCATCGAGGGTCCGGTAAAGGATGTCGAGAGACCTTGACAGTCGACCAAAGAAGGGAGACCCCAAGGGTCGGCCAAAGGATGTTGGGAGTCCCCGAAGGTCGGCCAAGTAAGTCCGACCCCTCTAGGGTCGGCCCTTGCAGCTAGACCCTCTTGGGGGCGGCCAAAGAAGGCGAACACCCCCTAAGAGCCGATCGTGTCCAAGTGACAATTGGATTCGCCGATAACGGCCAGGGTTACACCAAAGGTGACACCCCCTAAGGAGGGCAAGCCATAGCGGTCACGATTGATCGAGTTCAAAGTCGATCCCTAAAGGAACGGTCAAAGGTGCACGCCCCCTAAAGGAGGGAAAGTCGTGGAGGTCAGGGCTTCTCTAAGAGCCAATCGAGTCTAAGTTACATCCTAGGTCATTGCACCTTTAAAGGGTAACGTCTTGGAGTTACAACGAGAAGGCCAACACCATTAAAGGATCATCTGTGGAGGTGAGGACTTGTAAAGCATGTACGAGTCCAAGTAACCCGCGAGACAAGACTGTTACACCCCTCAAGTGTAACGGTCAGGGGTTACGCCGATATTCATTCTCGGTTTAATGGTTGACGTTACAAATGACTGGCCATTAAGCCACCATTAAGTGAGTAGCAGCTATAAAATTGACACTCGTCCTCCATTTGAAGACAAGATGGGTTAAGCTGAAATACGCTCATAATCCTTGTAAGCTAATCCTAAGCTCTCAAGCTCTTTCTACACTCTCTTAAAATACCTTACTAGTTTAGGCATCGTAGGCCTTGTGGCTCACACCACTTTGGTGTGCCTAATTTTCGTTGTTTTGTAGGCAAATAAATCCTTGGTAAACAAATTGTACCGTTGATCCAAGTTGACAAATTTTTGGCATCAACTGTTGGCACCGTCTGTGGGGACGATTTTGTGTTCTATCTGAAAAGCAAGACTCTTTCGTTTTTCTTGCAAGATGATGAATAACCTAAGTCACAATAATCATGTCGTCGATGGAGAGTCAGACGACGAGCACGCTTCGAGAAGAGTTGTTGCCAAGAGGCAGGAGCAAGATCCAATCGAGAACAACCTGAAACTCGAGGGTGGGGAGCGTAGGCATGTAGCTGAGCAAGCTGATCTGAGGTTCACACCTTGGAAGAACAAGTGCAAAAAATGGCAGAGAACATAGGTTGGTTGATGGAGTTACTTGAACAACCCCCTCCAACCCAGTCAACCATTGCCGAGAACTAGCAAGCACCACAGGAGTTGGTAGCACATCCACCAGTTAGGGAGCATGTCGTGGCAAAAAGATCTATACCTTTAGTGCGGGACCCTGAGAGGGGGAAAGTCCCAGCCACTGAGTCTCCGAGAGAGGTTCCCTCCCGACAACCAAGACTGGTCGATCATTTTTTACTAGGGGTAACGATCGAAGAAGGGAGTACTCGGTGCACCAAGTAACCTCTCGAAGTAGAGGAAGTCGTTCCATATCACGTTTAGTTAGAATCAGCAACCCGCAGAGAAACCTACAAAGAACTTATATTCAACATGCGTAATTCGTAAGTGTCTGTGTAACGATATCAGACTTATGAGCGAGCCAAAGAGCAATCAACCATCACTGGAAAGAAGCAGCCCCTAGTGGAGCTGAGGACCAAACTTGGTTAGCTCAGCTTCTCCTTCTCCAAGAACAGTTAGGGGATATTAAGAAGGCACAAGACAAGAACGAACTTGACCTGGACAACTTAGTGGACCAGGTCGACCCTTCTTTCATTGACGAAATTATGAAAGAGCCGATCCGACGAAATTCAAGCTTCTGACCATGAAGAACTACGGTTGTTCCAAGGAACCTATGGAGCACTTAGATTCTTATCGTGCATGGATGGAACTCCATAAAGGCTGAGATGTAATCAAGTGCTAAGTGTTATCATTCATACTCATAGGACCAGCCCGGAGATGGTTCAGGCAGCTCAAACGGAAGTCCATTGCGTTGTTCAGGGAGCTAGCTCTAGCTTTTGTCACCCAATTCTTAGGCAGACGAGATCAGAAGAAGCCAGTCATGCATTTACTAAATGTAAGAAAAAGAAGCCAAGAGACCATACGGTAATACATGGCGCGCTTCAACAACGAGCATTATAAGTTGAAGGATACACCGACGATGTCCCTCTAACGGAAGTCATGGCAGAACTTAAAGATGAAAAGTTTCTATGGTCCTTAGGAAAGAGAGCACCACTTACATATGTGGAGTTTCTCACTCGAACACAAAAATACATGAGTATCGAAGAGCTAGTGAGTTTCCAATGGAACACTGAAGGAAGGCGTTTAATTCTAGGATGCGAAAAGGCGACTACCCAGCGAGAATCCAACTACAAGGAATCACGTAAGCAAAAGAATGAGTATGACAAAAAAAGGGTGCCTACTAGGGGTTCGAAAAGTACACTCCGACGGTAGTATCAGTCTAGCAGATATTGATAGAGATCCAAGACAAAGAGATGCTGACATAGCCTGAAAAAATCAAGGCAAGAGCTAACAAGCGAAATAAGGGTCAATATTGCCTATTTCACAAAGATCACGGTCATACAACCTCAGACTACCACGACCTAAAGGAGTCGATAGAGTACATTATCTGAAGAGGATACCTGAAAAGTACGTTGAAGAAGGTGACAAATACCCGAGTCTTCTAATAAAAAGAGGAGATCTGAACCATTGAATGAAAACCTGCAGATGGCAGGTCCAACAAGAGTTATATACGAGGAACTCATTTTAGGAAAGGCTGTCTGAAAGATAGCGCCTAAAGAAAATTCAATTTTTGGAAATAGGCTTGAGTACTCTTCCTAAAGGTGTTGAACGAGGCAGGGAAAAAATTACAGAAAGATTAGAGGCTATGCCCTTCTTGAGCGAAGCCTAAGTGGTTAGTGTTGATACTGGCCTAGACCTAAAGCAAAGTGGCAGTCTCATAACTTTCTTAAGAAAGAATGCAAACATCTTTGCCTGGACAGCCGACGACATGAGGGGGGGGGGGGGTAGACCCGATACGTATGGTCCACTGACTCAATGTCAACCAAGACCACAAACCAAAATGTGGGTAAAAGTTATAGACGAGAAGTTGGTACCAGGTGAGACTCTCGCAAAGATAGTACTTTGGGGAATTCAATTCTCAAGAATATCTTTGACACACTTCCCAGATAAGATAACCAAGAAAAAGTCCATACGGGAAGTAGTTTACCCCGAATGACACTCCAACATTGTTCAGCTCAAGAAGAAACTTAAGACCAGACTCGAAAGTTTGGAAGGGTCATGGTCGGAAGAGTCCTCACAAGAACTGTGGGCACACCGCACCACACCCAGAACATGAAGACCCCATACTCTTTAGTATTTGAGGTAGAAGGAGCAACCCCAGTCAAGATAAACCTCTCATCCCCATGTGTTGAGTCTTTTGACACATAACAAAATGACTAAAAACTGTGCATGAGTTTGGATCTCTTGGAAGAAAGAAGAGGTGCAACCCACCTAAAAATGACAAGAACTCGACAATAGAGTCCCTGGGCCGATTGAAAAGGACCTTACGAGGTCATCAAAGTCGCTTGCCCAAGCACCCACTACCTTGAAAACATGAACTGGAATAAGATCCTCTATCCGTGAACCATGTACATTTGAGAAATATGTTTTCAATAAAATGTAGTCCAATTTTACAACGAGTATTAGCAAAAAGTTTGTCTTATCATTCTATGACAAGCTCTTTAAATTTAAGCTATAAACCTATTGATTTATAATACTTCAAAGCTTAAATTGGGGGTAAGCAAGGTAGAGAATTGATCAACATTCAATTGCAAAATTCCAAGTGATAAAAAGCTATATCATGGAGATACAACGCTTGGAAGAAAAATGTTCTACTTCAAAAAATAAAAAAGTACATCAAAAAGAAACAAAATCATCAAGTGTTGCGCTTGCTCGAACTAGGCCTACTGAGTCCGGCTTGGACAGATTCAATCCTAGTTGGAGGACCCTGAACCAGGATGTCATTCTCAGATATACCTTGGAAGATGCGGGAATCATAAGCAACCTGCACTTGATTACTATAAAGTCTAGACTCGATGGCCGAAAAAGAAGGGTCAGCAACCTTTACTGAAGTTGTGGCGCAAAAAGACTTAGAGGGAGACAAGAGGGTACCATGACTAACCCGTTCTTTAATTCGATTTAGCTCCCAACCGATAGTAGTCGCGCCAAAGTTGTTCTCCAATGTTACAATGGCAAGAGAGCCTTTCACTAAATTGACTAAGTATCAGGCATCCTACAGCTTCACTATAGCAGAAGTCAAACTCTCAATAAAGCCGAGTGATGGTAGATGAGCTTTCCTTGTCAGTACAAGGAACAAGAAATTGGACCGCCTTAGCGGAAGTTCGAATGTCAGTCAAGGCGATCTCAGCAACAGGCTGAGCCTTAAGCGCTTGGGCCAAGTCCCAGTTGAGTTGATCGATGCTGGAAGACCAAGATGAGCGTGTAAATCCTCTAAAGGGTGTCAAAAAGTCAAAACAAGGTGCATAGAGGCCTGCCATCCAAAAACTACAATGAAGCGGGCAGTCCTTCGAAGTAAGGTCAACCATACCATTAGTGGCGATGAGAGTGTTGACTCCGTGCCTGTGGTCAGGAACGTTGAAGATGTATTCTTCAAAGAACACTTAGGTCTACTCCGCGTAGGTTATTCTTCCGTACAAGCTAGTTTGTTTGTTTTACTTTTCCTCTAAGAACAAGGAGA
>JBBMEG010028375.1:0-23281 GCA_037832605.1 Cyclanthera cordifolia
GGCCGACCCCCGGGTGGTCGGCAAAGGTGATGGCCGACCATCGGGGGGTCGGTAAAGGCAAGGCCGACCCCCGGGGGGTCGGCAAAGGCAAGACCGACCCCCGGGGGGTCAGAAAAGGCAAGACTGACCCCCGGGGGGTCGGCCTTGGTCCTTTTGTCCTTTGTTCGGATCTCGATCTCTTCCGAGACTTCCGGGCCATATTTTAGGTTACAACAAAATTCAATGTTGCAGTCTACTGTAGCTTGTAGAGTATGTTGTAGTATTAAATCCCTATGTTGCACATACTCCTAGTATTCTTTCATTTGGTCTTAAATGTAATGATTACTGGCATGCATCAATTGCATTTCCTAAATTATTTCATGGACTCCAACAACACGACCAATTCCACATGATCCCTTTCATAATTGGTTTACTTTAGGTTTGATTGACATTAAAATTGTTTTTGGTTTCTTCAATCATCCATATTCTACAAATGGTAAGGCAGTGATGAACCTTGGAAAGAATATCTTCTTAATTTTTGTATTTTTCCTCTCCTAGATCTTTGAGCATATAATCTCCCCTACATTTATCATATGTTCTTCCATAATTGCATAAATCAGCAATGCCTTGGCTCGAGTCAATATTGTATCATTGGTTATGGACATCAAATTTTCTTTGATGAACACCATCCAAATATGTGCCTTTGGAATGAGATAAGCCACCTACTATAGACAAGTCTCGGCGGAGACTTTCCAATCTGCTCTTAGTGCCCCAACTACCTCTACACACCTCTTCAGTTGCTCTATGGTAGGCTTTTTCATTAATTTACCAAATTCGTTTGGCTTGTTTTGAGGAGGTCGGAACATCTCATTCCAAGCTTCAACACTCGAGTCTACTCTTATTTTTCTCACTTTTGCTTCAAACTTCTTCTTGTCAGCAACGCTGACACAAAATTCCCTTACCAAATCCACCGTTACTTCTTCACTAGGCAAATACACCTAGGGTCATCCTCGATTTTTAATAGCATTAGCAACTCTCTTTGGTATAAGATCGAAACTCCTTGAAAAATTGTGCTTTTGAAGGAATAGCCTATGCTGCAGCAGCGCTAACCTCTGTTGTACAAATGTGTTTTTTTCTTCACTGGTTGCTTTCATATTCGAAAGATTTTTAGAACTTCTTTTTTAGCTCTCGAATTAATGTCTACTACCTTATATTTTTCTGTTTCTTTAGATGTTGGTGAGTCAAACTCCTCAATCTCATAAGGTTCTTCTTCATGAATCTCTTCTTCTTCACTACTTCAGAAATTTCAGCTTGGGCTAACTCTTCCTCACTCTTGCCTTCCTCTATTTTTTCAGCTCTAATGTTTTCTTTAGGCTAACTCAGTTTTCATTTTTGACTTCTTCCACTATCGATTCTTCATCATTTGAAATTTCCTTTTCTGCTTCTCTTTCTTTGCAAACCTCTCTTTTTGCTTCTTCTATTTCTTCATCTTTCTTTTCTTTTCTTCTTCACTCTCCACTTTCTCTTCATTCTCTTCCTCAACAACTTCTTTTACTTCTTCGAACGGAGTTTCTTCAATAGTTTCGGCAACCAAAAAAGTTGCTACTTCCTCCACCTTCATTAGGATTCTTAATGGCTCACCTTTTACTTCAACGTTGATAGCCTTTTTGGATTACTTCTTAGGAACAGTGGTGCCAACATGAGCTTCTAAACTACTTGTTTTGGCCTCGAAAATTTAGGATTTGGGAAACTTGAACTTTGAGAAAGCGGGATGCTTTAGAAAATAGATAGATGATGATTCGAATTTCTAGGTCAAATTTATTTTGAAAGCACAAATGATTTCACAAGCAAAGAGTACTACTTATTTAGGGATCATGAAGCCTCAGAATGCTTCAATCAAACCATTTCACTTCACACTTTTCGAATGCTCTCCTTTTTCAAATCTAATATTTGTGAAAGTGTCTGAACCGGTTGCTTTTTGTGCCAGTTCAACACTTAACCCCCAATTCGTTAACGCTTTTTGATTAGGCCGCTTACACATTTGATCAGATTAATAATAACACTTTTACAATGCAATTGTTTCTCAGGCTCCAATGTTCTCTCTTTTGCTTGAAAGATTGCTTATCATAGCACATGCAAAGCTAATTTCTCACACGCATAAAAAAGAAAAAATTATTGAAAACAACATTCTACCAACTACCTTGCTCTATCAAATTCAAAATTTCTTCTAAAATAAATTTTCACAAATCTATATATCTAAATTTAACAAAATAAAACAATCTAAATATTTACAAATTCAATATATTGACCTGGTTAAACTCTAGAAATATTAAGCACAAACTAATACCAGTTTGCTTCAGCAATCCTTCATCTTAAATATGTAGCCACAGGTTGAGAAGAATTCCACTTCTTAAATTATTCTCCCTAGTAATGATTCGACCGATGACCATTCAAATGAATTCACTGTGATCCAATGGATTCTTTATTTTAATTGCACTTTGCTTGAAGACTTACACAATTATGAAGGGTCCTGGCCATTTAGATTTTAGCTTCCAAGAAAAAGTTTTAATCTCGAATTGAATAACAACACCTATTGACCTTCTTCAAATTGCTTGGGCAACATCCTACTGTCATGCCAGTTTTTCATTTTCTCCTTATACAGTTTAGCATTTTTGTAGGAGAAATTTCTAAATTTTTCTAATTCTAATAGTTAGAGCATTTGTGCTGATTCTAATAAATTCGAATTTAATTTCAATTCCTTAAATGCCCAATATGCTTTATGTTCCAATTCTAATGATAAATGACATGTCTTTCCAAAGTCTACTATGTATAGTTACATCCCTTGTGGTGTTTTGAAAGATGTTCTATATGCTTAAAGAGAGCCATCCAGCTTGGTTAACAAATCATTCCTATTTCAATTCACCATTTTTTCTAAACTTGCCTTAATTTCACTATTAGAGATCTTAACTTGGACATTGGTTTGTGGGTGATATGTTGTAGCAATTCTATGCGTGATGTTATACTTTTGTAACACAAATGCAAAAGCTATAATCACGAAATGGGTCCCTTCATCACTTATTACAACTCTGAGAGTTCAAAATCTCGTGAATAAATGCTTATGTAAAAATTTGACTACTGTTTTAGCATCATTCAATCTATTTGGAAAAATAATCGACAACAACTAGTATTTAAGCATTCCCATTTGAAGATGGGAATGACCACATAAAATATATCCCCAAACATTAAACTGTTCAACTTCTAGAATGAAATTCAAGGGCATTTCATCACATTTTTCTCTATTACCTCTTCTCTTGCATTGCTCACATTATTTTACAAAATAATGGGCGTCCTTTAAAACATTAGGCCAAAAATAGCCTGACTGAAAAACCTTTGCTTCAGCCCTCACTTCTCCAAAATGTCCTCTATATGTTGAAGCGTGGCATTTCTTCAAATTCTCAATGCTTTCGCTTTTTGAAACACAATGTCTTATAATATTATCAACACAATGTTTATAAAAAAATAATTCATCCAAGAAATAACTTTTTACCTCATGCATAAATCTCTTTTGTTGGTGTCTATTCAACCTCATTGCCATTAAATCACTTGTCAAATAGTTAGTATAACAAGCAAACTACGGGCGTTTCAGATTGTTGAATACTTGTGATGACAAATAACTGTACATCAGGAAATGTTTCCTAAATCTCCAATTGCTCGCACATAACTTATGATTTTTTGATTCTAGATAAATGGTTAGGCACAACATTCTCACAACCTTTTTGGTCCAAGATTTACACATTGAATTCTTGTAGCAGTGACACCCACCTAATTAATCTAGGCTTTGCATCAATTTTGTTTATCAGATATTTAATAGCTGCATGATCAATATAAAAAGACCTTAGATCCTACCAATGACGATTTAAATTTGTCTCATGCAAATACTATATCTAGTAATTCTTTTTCAGTAGTTTTGTAACTTTTTCGTGCTTTATTTAAAGTTTTGTTAGAATAGTAAATGAGATGAATTATCTTCTCATCTCTTTGTCCTAGGATTACTCCTACGGCATCACACATAATTTGAAATAATAGTTTTTTCCAATTGGGAACAGTGATAATCAGTGTTGATACTAGTGCCTTTTTTAGAATGTTCAATGTAGACATGCAGGACTTGTCAAATTTAAAGACTCTACTTTTGCTCTCACTAAAGACATAATGGTTTTGAAATTTTTGAAAAGTCTTTTATGACTCCCTATAGAATCCAGTGTGTACTAAAAAGCTCATAATGTCCTTGACACTCTATATATTTCATTTTCTCAATGATCTCTACTTTTTCTTGGTCAAATTGTATCCATTTCTTTAAAAATTTTGTTCCTATAGACTATCCCTTCTATTACCATGAAATGAAATTTCTCCTAATTTAGAACTAGGTTTGTCTCTTAGCATCGCTGAAGCACTCTCTCTAAATTTTTCCAACATGAATCAAATGAAACCCCTATTATTGTAAAATCCTCCATGAAAACTTCCACTATCTGTTCCACCATGTCTGAGAAGATCGCCATCATACATCTTTGAATTCTCGCTGGCGCATTGCTAAGCCCAAATGACATTATTCTAAATGCAAAAATTTCATATAGACATGTAAATGTGGTGTTTTCTTGGTCTTACAGATCAATGGTCATCTGGTTATAGTCTGAGTATCCATCTAGAAAGCAGTAATACACCTTTTTTACCAATCTATCAAACTTTTGGTCAATGTCTGGCAATGGAAGATGATCTTTCCTTGTGGCTTTGTTGAGCTTCTGATAATCAATGCGTACATGCCATCATGTTACAGTGTGAGTAGGAATCAATTCATTCTTCTAATTTTTAACTATTTTAACACCTCCTTCTTCCAATACACATGGTACAAGGCTTACCCATCTACTATTAAATATGGGATAAATCAACTCAACATCTAACCACTTGATCACCTTTTTCTTTATAACTTCTTTCATTTCTGGGTTTAGCCTTCTTTAGTGCTCCAATGATTTAAAGTCTTTGTCTTCCAAATTAATCTTATGCATACAAAAGGTTGGGTTGATCCCTTAAATGTCAACTAAAATCCATATAATGGCCTTTTTGTATTGCTTCACCATCTCGATTAATGTTGTTTCATTCTCTTAAAACAATGTTGCAGAAATTATGATTGGTAATATTTTGTTGTCCTTCAAAAACACATATTTCAAATGCGTAGGCATGGTTTCATTTATAACTTGGGCGGCTATTATACTGAAGGTTTCATAGGAGATGATGACCTGTCATTGAGATTCAGCAACATAAACTTCATCACACTCTCTTGAACTTCACAGGTTTCTCTTTCATTTTTGTTTTTCTTTACTTCTTCCAAATCTTTCGTTGTAGCATTTTCCTAATCAAAGTGTTGTCGCTATTCAATTTCCACCACTTCCTCGACTAATTCCTTAATAAGATTTATGTTTGCACAATCTTTGGCTTCATTAGACATCTCATGGAGTTTAAAGATATCGAACTGTGTTTGTTCATCATTCATTCATAAAGTGATCGTGCCTTCATAAACGTCAACTATCTTCCCGTTTTCAAAATTGTCTTCCTAAGATGATTGGTACCTCTCTATCAGCTTTATAGTCCAATATAATGAAATGAGTTGGTAAAATGAATTTATCCACTTGGACTAACACATCTTCTAACTTCCCTTCAGGTTACGTGTAGAGTGATCCACTAATTGTAATGTCATTGTTGTTGGATGAATTTCTATGCATTGTGTGATATGAAAGCAAGCATTCATTTTTCCAAGTGGGTAAATGTCGAATTACATGAATTTTTTTAAGGAAGCATGGATAGAAAAGAGCAGATTTGAGGAATTTAAAGTTATATTATTAAATGATGAATGCATTGCAATAGATATTTGCACTTAAAGGAATAAGCCTGATTTCAGCGGATAAATTCAATTTGTTCAGCCATCAGTTGAACCAATTGAGGCATGGGCATTTTGGTCATTTTACAAAAGCGATCTATTTTTCTGCTATGTAGGAAATATTTTCAGGTTTTTGCTATACATGAAATTGTTTTGATTTTTTTTCTATACATGAAAAATCCCCTAAAATAAAGCTAAACTTTGAAGGAAAATTTTATTGGATGAAGTATTTTCACAAAATAACTACAAAAGTAGAAAAAATCTAAATTATTTGCATCTATCTATAGTCACTAATACGTGTTAATATTATATTATAAATGTTATATTTTAAGAAAGAGTTAGGCAGTATTTATTAATAAATGATTACATTTACTTTTTTTTCTTTTTTTTTTTTTTTAAATCCATATTTATAATTATTTTCACTAGTTTTTGTAGAATTGAAAATATAAAAAATATTTATTAGAAACAAAATCTACTTTGATAAATAAAATAGTTACGAGTCCTATGAATACATTACAAGAAGTTGTCCCACCTAGAGTTTAAGGTTGGTAATTAATTGTTGCAAAAAGGTGGAATGGAATTATAACGTTACATAGCGCGTTATAAAAAGTGACTAGCAATGCTCATTACTTCCGGCAGATCTAGAGTGAGGACTTTGAATATCACTTAATCATCCAATCGGTTCAATTTAAATAGAATGCAGTTGGAACAAAAAGCAGTTGGTGAAACAAATTTATCCTCAACAGACTTAATCACCCAATCTGTTCAACTAAAGTATAGTTGCCTCTTCCGCCTTGTGGATGATGTTAGCGTGGATCGTATCGCCCTACTTTGAGATTTTTTTTCCTTGGGTCTTTCGAGAGATTGAAGAGAGAAAATATCATGCTTTTTTTTATTCAATGTTCTTTCTATATTTAAAATAGATTACCAATCTTCACATAACCTCATGCTCGAGGCTAATCTTCAATGCCATTTAGCCAATAAAAATTGATTAATCGATATCGAGAATTCTTAATCCGCCATTTTATAACGAAGTCTTAACAACATTCCATCGAACCAAAAGGCCACCATGGTTACCTCTCCAAAGATAATACTGATATAGCCTCATGGAGACCTTTTTGGGGACCTATAGAAGGAGTGGTAAGAAAAAAGAAATGTTGGATAAGGTGACATTAGCAAGCATAAGTCTTTGTCTCAAAAAACAGAAAAACAAGCATAAGTCTTCCTCCTTTGGATAATTGTTACTTCTCCAAGAGTGCAGCCTTTTTTTTCCATAACATCTGCCCAAAAATCTAATTATTATTCATTTTCTTTTCCATTAAGAAAGAGGTCGAGATATTTGATAGTTCAAGATCGAACAGAAAACCCACACGGTTGAGCCAAGGCCATAGCTTCTGAAGAGTCCATCACATTTATAAGAAATTGATTTTAATGTTGTTGATATTTAACCTCGAGCCCAATTATAAGGTCTTAATAATGCTTACAAGATGCTTAAACTTGGTCATTTCTAGATGTGGAGAGGTGTCATCAGAAAATTGAAGATGTGAAATCCAAAAATTCTTGTTGAGGCAGCTCATATTGAAGCTTTTAATTTTACCAGCTCTCTTCTTTTTTATTAACATTATGTTTAAGCACAACGATTAATGTAAATAGGAAAGGTGAAAGGAGTTCCCTAGAAAGGCCTCTAGAAACTCAAAATATTTTCGTCTACAAGCACATTGGCGATTAATGATGCATCCAGAATCTGCCTATTTGCCACAAATACAGATTGGTATTAGGTGATCATGTCTGGAATAACCTTTTTAAGCCTTATAGATAATAATACTCTGGAAACAATCTTGTATAAGCACATAGTAAGATTTGTAAGGCGGTAATATCTACAGGATCGAGCCACTTGATTTTAGGTATTAAGAAAATGTAAGTCTCATTAACACTAGCATTAATGATACCATTATCAAAAATATCTTTGAGCACCTCATTGACATCATTTTTTCGAATGTTCTAAGATCCTTTTTAAGAATACAACTGATTCAATCTTCTCTTCTATGAATATAAGATCTAGATCATCCCTTTAGCTTCGAGAAATAGGACACTTCAATCTATAATGTTCGGAGGGGGATTTTATCAATCTTTTAGACTTTATAGAGCTTTGTAGAAGTCCATAAATTTAGAAAATGAATGCTTGCTTTCCTATCACAAAAATGTTTATTGTATTACCATTGTTTTACTGAGGAACGATAGATTTTTTGTATGACATGTTGTGATTCGAAGGATATCCTTCATTAATGAAACATTTTGATTACCAAGTCCTGGAGATCCTTCGAAAGGTTTCTGGTAGTATTGTTGATAAAATACTTAATTCAAATTGGCTCCTTCATAATTACACCCGATTGAGAACTGATTATGCCTATGATCAACATACATTACTTATGCTGGATTTTGAGGACAAATATGACAATGATGGCCATCCCCACAGTAAGCGCAGACTTCTTCAATAATAAATGGTTAAGGTAAACCTATGATACACTTGGAACTACGATTACAAGTTGTGATGCAAGAGTTGAATGAACAGAAGCTACAACTGAAATACTTTTCTTTTGCAAAATTTTCAATGTGTCAATCATAGTTGAAATCTGAGCATTTAAAGCTGACAATCCTTTACGCATCGTTATTGTTCCCATTGTACCTCTCTTTCCTCTAGCATTTTTCCACTGATAGTTGTTTTAGGCAATCAATTTCTAAAATTTGATGAGCCTTATTGTATGTCTTTGAAAATAGAGTACAATTTGCTGATACATCCAAAAAGAATATTGGATTAGGGTCCAGTTCATAATAGAAGTGCTCCAGCTGAACACATAAAGAAATTTCATGATGTGAACATGTTCCAAAAATCCTTTAAATGTTTTCTATCCTTCAGTAATGGATTCATCATTTCTTTGCTCAAAATTCACGATCTTATTCCTATTTTCACATTCTAGCGGGTGGAAAATATTTGACTAAAAATTTAGCAGCTTACACAATCCAAGATGTTATATCTTCATTAGGTAAAGTGTCTAACCATGCTCTAGCACTATCTCGTAATGAATATGAAAAACATACTCAATCTTAAACTATTTTGTGAAACATCAAGGATTCTAAATGAATCACACACATTCATGAATGTTCTTAAATGTTGGTGTGGATATTCTACAGGCGTGTTCTGAAATTATCCTATTGATTGCATCATTTGGAACATAACAAGTTTTAGTTCGAGAGATCTAGCAATGATTTTTGATCTAATGGTTCCTCATCGTAATTCATTAACATCAGGTAAAGCATATGTCCTAAGTGGACACTCCGATTGTTATCGACTATAATCAGATTTTCATTCATTATTTTAGCATTAAAATTAATAGGTGGTCTATGATTACTTGGATTCGTTGCCATCTTCTATTTTCTCTACTTAGCTTTCTTAATTAGCATTCGGTCTCGTCTTCAAATATGAATTCCTATTCAAACTTGGCCACATTCATACAAATGGCTACATTTCAAGATAAAATATATTGCAATCAATTCTTCTGTTAATTTAAAATTCCTACACAAGATTTAAAAGTGAAAACTGCAAATTGGAAATCCATGGCAACGACGCCAAAAACTTGTTTCGACCTTATCTAAGTAGATTGCAATAACAAATAACACACAACATAAATTCACTTGATTGGAAAGTCGGCTAGATAAGGTTATGGATTCAGATTGTTATAGCATCAAAAGTAATGGTAAGAAGTGAACAACTGCTAACTTCAATAACTGCCTCTCTCGAGTCACAAAATTCATGAGAAATTCAAGTCAATCAGCACTAGTTAGAAGGTCATCTCTGATTCTTCATTAAATATCAAGAGAAATATTTCTTACCTAATGTATGCAAAGCATCTTATCCTATAATCCTTCTCTCAAAGTAATTATAGAATCAATTAATAAATGGCTTATCAAACAAAATGTAATCAAATTGCTATAACAAAACATGAAAATTTAATATCTTCCGATTCAATGCTACGACAATCCAAAATCACATAAATCTAATCCAACCGATAAATATTCAGTTCATCATCAACATAAAAATGATCAATTCAACGAATGTAACACTTCCAAACTTCTCTTTCGCTTCCAATCTCTATAGCTAACTCAACTAAAATTCTCTCATTAAAATCTATCTAGAATTTGAAAATGACTTGGGATTCACTTTGCGCTTACAATAGCTTTCGCAATCAAACAATATATATAAAGCTCTTCAAAAAACTAAGATTACTTCAATCCACTTCAAGATTCATGCCATTCTTAAGATTTTTCCACGTGTTTAGTGAAATATGCAGTTAAAAAATCTCCTTCTACTGTCAATATGCCTCAGCTAGTACCATCTTGGATTTGAGATTTCAAATAATTTCTTAAGCATTAAGAAAAGTATCAATCTTTAGCTTCTTTGCTAAAATATACGATTAATCACATATTTATCCATAGAAATTCATTAAACTGCTGATAAGATATTGCTACTTCACAGAATTGCACATGAAATACAATGCTTAAACAATTAGTTCTCCCAAAATCTTTTAATTTATGACCTCATTATCTCTGAAAACTTCTTTGATATTAGCAAATAACTCTCATGTCTTAGAGTTGTTATTTAGATATTAATTAGTACTCTCTATTTTAATAATTATCCAAATAAATTAATATGTCCAACATATTAATTAATATTCTCAATTAATAATCATCTAATAATTGTTAAACCAGTTAATATGATCAACTTATTCATTAATAGATCTCTTAATAAATAATCATCCAATAAATTAATTTCTCCTCATTAATATTTATCCCAAAAATATTAATTCAATATATCCAATATATTGCTTAATTAAGTTTAATATTAAACTTAAACCTCCTATTGAATATATCTCATATAATTAAATTGTGAATTTGAACTCTTCCAATTCACTCTTTAAAAAAATAGTGTACCAGCAAGTATTAGCTAGCTTAGGAACCAGTGCACCTATTAATTGAATGCTACCAAGACCAAAAATCCAATCCATTCTCGTAGATATCAGACTGATTCCGCTAAATGTTGATGCTGAACTCTTTCGCATTATAGGACAAGTTAATGTCCACAGATAAAATCGATCATCTGGATGTGATCCATCACAAGCTTATTTGTAATCTACTGTTGGGTAAAAATGTTCATTTTACCTCTATGATTACAACATTCTCCTTAAATGCGACTAATTCCTCTAATGAACATGTTTTTATAGTCAAACTATAAATAAGTGTCGTCTCGAGCTAGTGAGAGGTGTGGTCCCTATATTAAAACCCCATAAACAACTTTATATCTTCACAATAACTTGGAATGTGTGATTTCTATCATGTGACGTTGTGTTCCCAGCAACTCACTACGACAATTCTTAACATGGGAGACTTATTGATGCAGTGCAGTTTGGCTGGTCTCACATATGCATATCAAATGACGCTTTCATAAAGTAGGATTTCACAACCCACTCAAGATTCATATCATATCGATATACGATCATCCTAAGCGAAGTAGCTGATGCAAGTCTATAACAGAATCATTAGCTCGATCATAAAACTTCTAGTCGCGTCTTATGCAATAAGTCCTTTTTGCATAGGCACCGCTAATCACGTGTCTCCACATGAAGAACCAAGATCAAGTCATTTGTAAATCTTGCAAAGTTGGTTGTACCAACAATGTCACTAGATCTTATAAGCCCTTCATTAGTTTGTAAAATGTAGATGCTTTAGGTTATTAACTTAGAACTAGATCCAATTGTATATCTCATATACTTATCCAAGTGTTCATCTAAATAGTCATTGGCATATCGTCATTAATCTAATTAATGCGATAAGGTTGAGTGACGTTTAAATATAAATTGCGTAATTAATGAAAATAATAACCTTAATTAATAACTAAATATAAATTAAAAGTCTAACATTTAATGATTTATTCATTAATTAAAAATTACTAAGCCTTTAGGACACAACCCTTAACAACCCCCACCACATGTGTCCATATCAACAACTAGGATCAGGTCGTTTGTAGCATTTGCATAGTGAGTTCTACCAATAGTGTCACTATGACTTGCTGCCCTTTCCTTAGTCCATGGATATAACTTGTGCTATAGTGTTTAAGAGTTCAACTCATGTCTTTAGATGAATCGGCTTGGTGTTAACAAAAGAGGATTAATATATTGGATATAGGAATGAGACCATTAAATTATTTAATGCATAGGGGATATATTTTTTATTAGGCATTTATCTGATAAATATTAACTAAAAGATATAAATTCTACACATGGGATATGTTGAAATTTTGAAATGCCTTCGGAAGAGAAATTTCATCCTGATATGGAGGGATGAGATTTTTAAATTTGCCCATTAAAGAAAGGAGACCGCAATTACTAATTAGATAAGTATTTGATAGAAGATATACTCCAATATCTTTTCATATAAAGAGATTAAAAGATATTGTCATGCCCAGTTTGAATATCATAGCTGTAAGGCTTTAAATAGAGGTCATGAAGCTCTCCATTTGTATCTCATTTCATTATGAGAATATCCTCTAAAAAAATTGAGAGTTCTCTCCGCTCTAAAACTGTCAATCCTTAAGCAAATTTCTCTTAACACCCTAATCTAAAAGGTTTCCACTAAGCACTTGGTGTTTGCAAGGAGACATATCTTAAAAGATTGGTGGATATCAATCAAGTTGACCACAAAAATAGTCGATCCTACTCAATGTTAAAAACATGCTAGAATTAATCAAAGAGGCATTTAATGTGAGCCTTTATGTTTTATAACAAATATGGGTTTTTCATGTAGATTAAATATATTAATTAATGAATAATAAGTTCAAATTCATGCTTCCACCGTGTTAATTATGCATGCTCTTACCTCATCATACCCAACCATTCTACAATTGCTACAAAGTGCACTAACTCGAGCTTGGGTGACAGGAACCCAGTCTATTCTATATCTCATAGGTGATGCTGGAGCGACTCCCTTGCCTAGAGCTTCCCGCCACTACTGCGAGCTCATACTATTTAGGATGCCCTAAAAAAAGTGAGAATGGTGGTAACGAATGTGAATTAGGGAATGAAATGATCAATACTAAAAGGTAGATACATGCACGATAGGGGTGGAATGAGGAGCACATACCGATAAATGAAGGTTGGGATATGCTATATCCTACACAACGTCAAAAATGGAAGAAAGTTATCCACCCCCAAGTTGGAATAGGTGTCCTTGATTTTTTTTTTTTTTTTTTTTTTTCAAAAATACTATTAGAAGCCTCGTTGTGCCATAACCTGCTCCATCGTTTTGAACGTCGAATCCCTTTAACAACGGAAGCCAAGCGAGCAGAGTCATTCTATAGGTGGTTGACCTCTTCCACCTTAAGGCGGAGCTATTCGTATTCTACCACTAACTCTGCCCTAAAGGCCTAGTAGTTTTAATTAAATTAGAACAACCATTTAATGGTAGACATTTAATGTATTATTTCAATAATTAATAAAATGTTACTTTTTTCATTCATTGTGAATTTAAAATACAAACGTCATTCAACTATATTGTATTAATTGGATTAATAACGATATTCTCATGGTTATTTGGAAGTGCACTTAAAAGTATATGAGACATATAAGTGTATTAGGTTTCATGTTTTTTACCTAAAACGTCTATAGTATATGGAATAAGGTTGGATAACTAAGTCTTGGTGACACTGTTGGTACGATCCACTTACAATTGTCGCAAAGAACCTGATCTTCGTTGTTCATGTGAAGACATGTTAGTGGGAGTGTTATGTGAAAAGAAGTTTTTGCATAAGACCAGATTAACCGTATTTTGATCAGACTAGTAATTCTATTATATACTTATATCAATTACTTCTACTAGGATGAAGTATGTCGATGTGATCTTAATCCTTAATAGGTTGTAAACTCCTGCTTTATGAAAGCGTCATTTGATGTGCATGGGTGAGAATAGCCAAACGGCCCTAGGTCAATATGCTTTCCACGTTATGGATTGTAGTAGTGAATGTCTGGAAACGTAACGTCACAAGAAAGAAATCACAGCTTCTCTAAAATTAATTAGGAAGTATGAGAGTTTTTTCCTTAAGAGATAATTTCAAGGCTTGAACAAATGGAACGTGCCACTCATTGGCCCGAAATAACATTAGTTTATAGTTGGAATAAAAATATTTTTTTAGAGAAATCAGTGACATTTAAAGAGAAATATGTAATCATAGGGATATAACAGATTTCTTGTCCCAGCTGTGAATTATGAATAAGCTCATGAAGGATTTTGTGAGAGATGATTGATTATATTCGTGGATATAATTTACCCTAGTATGAAATAGTTCAACATAGACCCTTAGCGGAATAAGCATGTTGTTAACGAATAAGGATTGAATCTCGGGTCATTATAGCTTTTTGAGAATACATGGTAGGAGCATGGAATTAACACGATGAAAGCGTGTGATTACAAAAAATTTCACAAAATTAATCCAATTAATTATCTACATGTTTTTCCCTTGATAATTGACATATTGTTGTTTAATTCTTTTTCACATTAAATGACGCCTCGATCTAATCTGACCGGTCTATATGTTGAGTAGGTCGACTATTCTCAAGAGGATCTTGAACGATTTTCTTCTTCCTTTCATGCTATTGGTTCTTAGCTACACAAGAATGCTTGGTGGAAAGCCTTTAAAATATTGCGTTAGGGGTTGTGCTCTAAAGCAATAGTAGTTTGTATTATAGAACAAGCATTTAATGTTACACATTTATTACTATTTTCAATTATTTATAAAAGTTATTTTTTTCAGAAATTATTCACTTAATATTCAAACGTTATTGAACAACACTTGGACAAGTATGTGAGACATACAAGTTGCTCTAGTTCCAAGTTTATAACCTAAATCATTTCTAGTACATGAACTAGGCTAGGGTACCTAAGTCCTTGTAACACTATTTGTGTGGCATACTTTGTTAGAGTTGCATACGGCTTGATCCTAGTTGTTTATGTTGAAACATGTGAGTGGGGGCGCCTATGCAAAAGTGAGTTTTTGCATAAGATGAAACCATAAGTTTTATGATCAAGCTAGTAATTCCATTATAAACTTGCTAACTACTTCGCTAAGGATGATCTTAATCCTGAGTGGGTTGCGAACTCCTACTTTATGAAAGCGTCCTTTGATGTGCATGGGGAAGACCTGTCAAACGTCAATGGTTTAATAAGACTCCCATGTTGGGGATTGTCGTAGTGAGTAGTTGGGAACGCAACGTAACAAGAAGGAATTCACACGTTCTCTAATATTGAGAAAAAGTAGAATTATTTGCTTAAGAACGTATTCTGGGGCTTGAACAAAGAAATTGCACCTCTCATTGGCTCGAGAGGACATTCTTTTATAGTGTGACTATAAACAACTTTTTCATTAGAGAAATCAGTAGCGCTTAAGGAGTATGATGTAATCATAAGAGTTGAATGGACAAAACTTCTCTTAAAGGATAGGTCGAGAGGGCTAGGACCCCAAAAGGTTTAGATAATGAGGTTTGGACCACTCCCAAAGGCTGACCGAGTCCAAGAAGACTCAGGACTATTGTGCTTCTAAGTTTTAATCTTTGAACTTACACCGAGAAGGACAGGATCCCTCGAGAGATGATCATAGTTGTTAGGACCCCCTAAAGGTCGACTGAGTCCAAGTAATGATCAAAATTATTGTGTTTGTAACTTTAAACAATCCAACCATTTCATCGAGAGGGCTAAAATCCCTTAAGGTCCTTCAAGAAGGCCAAGACCCTCAGGATCAGCCATGCCCAAAATCATCCTCGAAATGGTCAATCAATAGAGTGAGGAACCGTACAGGAATCGATCAAGACCCCTTCAAGAGTCGATCGATTCTAAGTAGCATCAAGGACCATTACACCTCCAGGTTGTAACGTTTGAAAGTTATACTATGAGGGCCTGAACCTCCCAGGGGTCACTCATGCCCAAAACCGACCACCAATGGGTTATTCAAGAGGGTAAGAACCCCACGAGTGACAACCACGGATGTTAGGACCCCCTGAGGTTGATCGAGTCTAATTAACATCCAGGATAGTTACACCATCAGATTATAACCTCTAAGAGTTATGTCGAGAGAGTCAGAACCCCTCAGGAGTGAACCATGAAAGCCAATACCCCTTAGGGGTTAACGAAGCTCAAAATTAACTGTCAATGGGTCAGTCGAGAGGGCCAGGCCCCACTAGGGTTTGGTCATGAAGGTCACAACCCCACGGGGGTCGGTCATAGAGGTCAAGACCCTTAGGGGTCGACCGAGTCCAAGTAACATCAACACTGTGACATCTCTAAGATGTTACGTCTAGGAGTTATCATAAGAGGACTTGAACCTCCGCTGTTGGCCATGAAGGTTTAAACCCCCGAAGAGGCTGACCAAGTCCAAGTACATCTCCAAGTTGTAACGTTTGGAAGTTACATCAATACGTATTATAGTTTTAATGATTTAATTACAACGGCTAGCCATCAAGCCATCATAAAAGAAGCTGCACCAATTACAACTATGACTACTATAAAAGAGTTAGAAGATCACCATTTCAATCCAAGCCGAGTTAAGTTATTCTAAGCCATTCAAATCTATTTGAGTGTAAACAATCTTAAAGCTATAAAACTCTTTTATAAGACTTACTAAATAATCGACTAACTTAAGCATTAGAGGCTTAGTGACGCATACCACACTAGTTTGCTTAATTTTATCATTTGTGACACATCTTGTTTTCAGTAATAAATGTAATTATTGTTGATCACAAATAATCATTTTTCCCTATCAACAGTTGGCATCGTTTATGGAAATAAGTTGTGTTTTTTCATTAAAATCTAAATTCTTACACTTTTCAGTTTAAAAATGACGAATAGTATGAGTTATAGTAACCATGTTGTTGACGAGTCATAGAATGAACATGCTTCCAAAAGATTGTTGATAGAGGACACGAGCCAGATCATGTCGAGAACCACCCAAAAAATGAGGTTGGGGATTCCAGGAAAAAAGTGTAAAGCTCTTGAATAACAAGTTCAAGGAATGGCACAAAACCTTAGTCGTCTGGTGGAGTTTCTCAAGCAACCCAATTCAACTAGGGTTGTCACTGTAGAGAACTAACAAGCACATAGGACATAATGGAATGTTTATTTAACTAGAACCAGGTTCCGGTGGACAAGTCTACACCTATGGTGAGGGACTCTGTAAAAGGGAAAACCCCAACAACCAAAGATCTGAGAAAGGTTCCTTTCATGCAACAAAGACATGTCGAATGACTTAGACTTACTGGAAATGATCGAAGGAATAAACACTTAGTACACCAAAGAGCTTGTTCCTAAAGTAAAGGGTGCCACTCTAAAAAACGCAAGAGTTATTCATGGCGTAACCCTCAAAGGTTCTACACCCAGCTTTCTTCAAGGACCATGATGGCAGAATAAGACTTGAGGGCAAACAAGAGGTAGTTTATTATCAGCCTAAGAAGGAATTGGCGCCTAAAAAAGCTAAAAACTTGTCTTAGGTGGCTCAGTTATGCCTTTTCCAGGATCACCGGAGAGATATGAAGAAGGCATAAGATTAGGATGGAGAAACCTAGACAACTTAGTAAACCAGGTCAATCAATTTTTCACCAACGACTTGGATACATTTCGGTCAATCAATTTTTCACCAACGACTTGGATACATTTCGATCATGGATGAAGCTCCATGGAGTCCAAGATTCAATCAAACACAGAGCTTTCTCATTTATGGTCACATAACCGCAAGAAGATGGTTAAGACAGCTAAAGCAAAAATTAATCTCATTGTTTTGGGAGCTAGTTAGAGCCTTCGTCACCTAATTCTTTGGTGGGAGAGATCAGAAGAAACTAGTTACCATATGTTGAATGTGTAGTAAAAGAGCTATGAGATCCTACGAAAGTATGTAGCTCGTATTAATAATGAGGCGCTACATGTAGAAGAGTACTCAGATGACATTGCTCTTGCAGTAATTATAGCAGGATTAAAAGACACAAATTTCTTATAGTTTGGGAAAGAAAGTTCTCCTCTCTATCATGAAATACTCACTCGGTACAAAAATACTAAAACACTAGAGAGTTAGTAAATTCCATATGGAACGTGGAGGGAAAGCAGTCGATTTAGGAATGCGAGAAGTTGACCAACAAGCATGAAGTAGATCATGGGGAATCATGTAAGCGAAGGGCAAATGTGTTGGGAATTATGGGGTATGAGCATGCATTTAAACACGGTGGAAGCATGTGAATAACAAAAATTTCACATGAATTGATCTATTAATTAACATTAGATTAATCCAATTAATATACATGCAATTTTACCCTAGGTGATTGACGTGTTGTAAATAAAAACTCACCTTGGTTGACGCCTCTAATCAAATTTGGCGGGTTTTTATGTTGGAAAGGATCACGATCAATTTCCTAAACCTACTAGGTAGGATCACGATCAATCCCTAGACTTTCTTGATTAGTCTTCTCCAATCTTCCTGCCTGATCTTCTATGCTGCACCGATTGCTTGGTGGGAAGCTTTTTAGAGAAGAGGGCTTGGAAGTTTTTTTCTCAGGAGGAAAAGAGAACTGATCAATTGTAGAGAGGTTTCTCTATTTGAGAATTAGGTTACTCTCCATTGAGTGTGGTTAGAATAAAGAACTCCCTAACCTCATATTTATACTAGAAAAGTGAAACTTTAAATTAAGAAAACATAATGTCTTTTAATATCCAATAAATAAAAGATATTAGGAAAAATATAATATCTCCCCGGTCTTATCTTCTTTTCTGCACTGACAGCTTAGTGGGAAGCTTTTTAGAGAAGAGAGCTTGGAAGTATTTTTCTTAGGAGGAAAAGATAACTCAATTGTAGAGAGGTTTCTCTATTTGAGAATTAGGTTACTCTCAATTGAGTGGGGTGAGAATAAAGACCTCCCGACGTTATATTTATACTAGAAAAGTGAATCTTTTAATTAGGAAAATATAATATCTTTTAATATCCAATAATAAAAGATATTAGGGTTGGATTTTTCCATCCTAATTTAAAATTAGTTTTATTTATTTTTAAATGATATTTATCCAATAAATCTCAACTCCAAAATATATCCAATTTATTATAATAAATAAATCTCTACAACTAATATATCCAATATTAATTTTTCTACAAATAATAATTATTAAATCAATTAATATGTCCAACATATTTAATTAATATTCTTCATTTTATAATTATCCAATAATTATTAAAAAAAATGTCTACAATATTTATTATAATTCTGCTTTAAATAATTATCCAAACTTTAATATGTCAAATATATTATTAGCTGAGTTCTCTCGATAATTATTTATCATTAATTTATCTAATAAATTAATTTATCCTTATTAATATTTATCTAAAATATTTAATTAATATATCCAATATATTAATTTGTTAAGTTTGTCAATTAAGCTTAACACTCCTATTAATTATGTACAACATAATTAATTTATGAATTTGAACTCTTCAAATTCATTCTCTAATAAAATAGTGGTTCAATTGAGCTAGCCTAGGGGAATGGTGAACCTATAGATTGGAAGCTACAACGACTTGTGATCTAATCTCTGCTCATTAACATCAGACTTATTCCACTAAAGCTATGTGCTAAACTCCCTCGCACTATAGGACAAGTTAACGCCCACGGATATAATCGATCATCTGTCATATGATCCTTCACGAGCTTGTTTGTAACCCACTAAGGATTAAGATCACATAGACATACGATCATCATTAGCAAAGTAGTTGATACGAGTCTATAACAGAATTACTAGCGTGATCATAAAACTTCCGGTCCAGTCATATGCAAAGCTTCTTTTTGCATAGGCGCCGCCACTCAGATGTCTCCACTAAACAATGAAGATCAGGTTGTTTGCAACTATTGCAAAGCGGGCCGCACCCACGATGTTACCAAGACTTACACACCCTAACCTTAGTCCATATACTGTAGACAATTTAGGTTATAAACATGGAACTATATCCACTTGTATGTCCCACATACTTGTTCAAGTGTTTATATTAATAACCAATGGTTTATCGACATTAATCTCATTAATGCGAATGTTGAATGACATTTGTATATTAAATATGTAAATTATAAAAATTATAACTTTTATTAATAACTGAAAACAACATTAAGTGTCTAACATTAAATGCTCGTTCTTAAATATACAAACTACTAGGCCTTTAGGGTACAACTGATCTGTCCCCGAGCATGACGTGCACCACCTCACCCTCAAGCCTGTTGTTCTGTCCTTACGAGTGTAACACACATGCCACCACACTATACACTGAAAAAATTTAGATAGTGTATTTTTGGTTATTTCGATACTCTAAGTCTATTCTCATAGTTTGTGGTGCTAGTTTTGACTGGTGAATGTTGTTTTCACCCAGTTTCAGTGGAAAAGTCCTAGAAAGATATAATTTGAACTATTAGAGCTATTTTAGTGGAATTCGATGATGGTAAGAGAAAATATCCTTAAATTTAGATCATGTGCGTAATTAAAAGCATGCTTAGGAGCTTAATTAGTTTTATGAGTTACTGATGTCTGATTGAATTGTTTATGGAAGATTGTACTTCGTGAATGTGCGATGCTATATATGTTGAATGTCTCGTATTATTGAGTTGTATTCTGAATCTTGTTCGGTAAGCATGTAAATTGCAACTCATGATGTGTGTATGCAAGCATGTTCTATAAAACTTCCTTGTTAGCTTGTTGTCCACTATTTTTTGTTTACTTTAATATATTATATGACCCGGCAGATGAATCAGGTGTGATACCCAAGAAAATATTTATTTACATTACCAAGACCCAGCAGGTGAATCTGGTATGGTACCCTAACATATCTTTATTTACATTACCATGGCTCGGCAGGCGAATTCCTTATGTGATACCCTGACATACCTTTATTTACATTACCAAGACTTGACAAGTGAATATGTTGTGTGATACTCGAGCATATCTTTATTTAAATTACCAAGACTCGATAGATTAATCTATTATATGATACTCGGGCATATCATTAGTTATACTACCAAGACCCGACAGGTAAATCCATTATTTGATATTCGAGCATACGTTCAATTTCACTACTAAGACCTGGCAGGCAACCTTAACACAAAGGGTACCCAGACAAGTTATCTCTATTGATTGTTTATATTCATTAATGTGTTCTTATTTACTAAAACCATATTCATGCTTATACTGATACAAGATACAAGTTATGGATCCTTTCTTAGTTTGTCACTGTGAATTTCCACATGCACGCACGGGCTTTACCAAGATGGCTGATATGGAGCTGAGAGAACCATGGACTTGTGTCATTTATCATTTTTGCATTACATTTGTTTTTTTCATTTTATTTGACTTTTTGTGACATGCCTTATATATTACTTGTTTTACGTTTTGAAACTGGGTACCCGTCTTTTAGGGCCTAGTTTTATAATTCATTTTCAATTATTCAATATATCTCCAATTATAAAGGTTAATTTACTCGCGCATCTATGGTAGAGGCTTAGATGGAACCCTAGTTTAGGTCAGGTGTTACAGAGCGATTGACGGCATGACATGTTAAAGCTACAACTTTAGCCTAGAAGGATTAAGGTAAATCTACGTTAGATTAGATGCAATGCACCTTACTGATTAAATTCTGATTCATCCACTATGCTACTCCATTTTTCTGTGGAATATAACGAATTGTTAAGTGCCTAAAAATTCCTTGTGACTTTCAAAAAGAGTTAACAGACCAAAAAAAAGTATCAAACCATTATCTATACTAAGATATTTTATCTGACGCCATGTCTGTTTCTCAATCATAATCTTTCAATCTTTAAATGTAGAAAACATATCACTATTCTACTTCTGGAAAAATACTTAAACTTTTCTAGAAAAGTCATCAATTCAGCTACACCTTTAGAATATACTTTAGCTGGACCCCAAAAATCAGAGTGTATATAATTAAGTGTTACATTATGTTCTATGAATACCTTTCGAGAATTTAACACATTTTGCTTTCAAAACACAATGCTCACAAAATTCAATCTCAATAAGTTTATATCCATCAAGAAGTTCTCTTTTGCTTAACTTGATCATTCTATTTTCACTCATATGCCCAAGATGCATATGCCAAAGTCAAGTAATATCATTCTTAGATAACGAAGGTGAAGAAATTGCTACATCACCAAGAATTGTAGAGCCATGTATTGCATAAAGATTAGCATAATTTTTGTGACCTCTCACAACTATCAAACTACCTTTACATCATTCATAGCTCCACCTTCCCCAGTGAATTAACTTATATCATTTTGTAGTAAGAATACTCAAAGAGATCAAATTTCTCTTCAAATCAGGAATGTTTCTCACATAATAAAATCTTCTAACAACTCCATCAAACATCTTGATTTTGATTGTTCCAATACCAACTACCTTACCTGCTAAATTATTTCTCATTAATACTGTACCTAAAGATGCTTAATCATATATTGAAAACCAGTCCCTATTGGAGCACATATGAAAAGAACATCCTGAGTCAAGAATCCAATAATCATATTTTAAATTGTTGCTAGAAACGACTAGGAGTTCACCATCACATTCAAAATTTTAAACAACACTAGCCTAACTAGAGCTTTCAAGTTGCTTTCCTTTTTGAAATGCAGTTCTCTTGATCTTATTCTCTAACTTGTAGCATTCATAAATAATGTGATCTTCTTATACAAGAATTTCTCTGATTGTCATCATTTTTCTTCTCTTATGTTCTTCCTCAAAATAATAACTCATTTGCATAACTCTCAACTCCACCATTAATATGTTTAATTTTTTTCTTTGTTAAACAAACTATCATATACTTCATTCAAAGTGAGAGTATCACAACTATATAATGTCGTATCTCTAAAATTTGCATACGAGGGAGGTAGAGAACACAATAAAATCTAGGCAAAATCTTCTTCATCATAACTAATTCTAGCTGTTCTTTTCTTATTTTTGTGGAGCGTTTGTTAAATGCTTCACAACTGCTTTTTTTTTTTTCACAAGAGCTTGTTTATTAGCGTTTGGGTAAGAACTTTTGGCGCCACGTGACGCATTAAAAAAGTTTCAAATGGCTTTTTTTTTGTTAACTTGAAATTTTTTTAATCTAAAATGCCAAATTTTATCGGATATATATAGGGTTTTTTATATCCATAGCCATTGGAGAATAAACTTTACATTCCTGCCAAAAAATCAATTTAATTGCAAGCATATTCAAAACGCATTTTTTTAGTATTTAAAAAAACATAA